>CM077451.1:1340445-1618877 GCA_039654765.1 Mylopharyngodon piceus
CAAGCCCAAAGGGCGAAGGCCCTACTGTTCCCCTAAGGATTATTATTAGGGCCCAAGCCACTAAGGCGCAGGGCCCTATTGTTTTTCTAAGGAGAATTTTTTTTTTTTTCAACCATCCGGGCCTTTTTGGGGGCCTTAACATGCTCAAAAACTCTTGAAAATTGGCACACACATTGGAATCTTGCGCTTTAATAGGACGCCGTTTGGACCTGATGGCAGGGGGCTCGACAGTACCCCCTTTGAACGGAGTCCGAAAACTTGGTCCGCATATCAAACACGCTCGCATGTATGGCTTGTATGAAACTCGGTAAAAATAATATAGACCTCACGGGGCCTAACAACTTTCGTGCACTAAGTTATACGCTCAGCTCACACAAGAAGTCAGCTATTATGGGTTGTTTGGCAAACGCATGCTCTGGAATTTGAGAGGACTCCTCCTAGGCGATTAATCCGATCACCACCAAACTCAGTCAGCTTGAAGTCAGATTTTTGATATCTCGAACGGCTTCATACGTGGCGTAGGTAACAAATTTATGGTGAGATATGGGAAACAGGAAATGTGTTATAACCTCTAGATACATTGATTTTTATGAAAACTTCAGTTGTGTGTTTGTTGTAGGAGGCCGCATCACATGGATGTGACTATTGTGAGTCAAAGTTATAGCGCCACCAACTGGCAACAGGAAGTGTGTTACTTTCAAAATGCTTGAAGATCACCCTCTAATTTTTACACGATTTACTTCAAACTTCTACTAGAATAATGTCAAGACATGGCGAATGTAGAGCTGTAAAAAGATTTTTGATATTTTTCAAACACTGTTGCCATAGCAAATAGATCAAACTCCAATATTTGTTTTGGATACTTTTGAGACACTTAACATGCTTCAAATTGCATGAAACTCGACACACGTTAGGATTGTCATCCAGTAGACATGGGCAAAGCCTCAGAAATGGGCAGGGAGGAGGGGTTCTATAGCGCCACCTTTTGACAAAAGTGGGGGGTTAGTTTAACCTACGGTCACCAAACTCGGTACACATATTGTTCTTATTAAGCCGGACAACTTTCTAATTTACAGTCATTAGCTCTGACCAACAGGAAGTCAGATATTTTGGTTTGAATGTGGATTTTTCACCCTCTCTCTGTGTCCTCACTAAGATAGCAATACAAACCTGTGTGTGTGTGTGTGTGTGCGTCGTTTTTGTGACAATTATCATTATCGACACAAATTTGTATAATGATTCATGGGTATGACATAAATCTTTGTTTTGTATTACAGAGGAGAGGGTGACTTATGAGGACATTACCCCATGTCCCCATTTTTCAAAAGGCTTATAAATCATACAGAATGAGTTTTTGTGATAGAGTAAAAATGTGCACAGTTTCCTGTGATGGGTAGGTTTAGATTTTATAAAAGTGGCTGTTTAAAATAAACTTGCATAAATGAGCAGAAAAATTTAGACATGTACCTTAGTATTACCTAAAACTGATATTAGACACTGTATCATCCTTGCAGGTTCTGTGATTTGGCTCCTGTACACATTAATTTTTATTTTTTTTCGTCGTATACCACACATACTGAAATTAAATGAAAGCTATGCTTTTGGAGCATAAGACTGGTGCACAAACGATAGTTCAGGGAGGTCAAAAAACACATGAAGTAGGAAGTGTTAGGATAATACAATCAAAGGATAATCACCAGCAATCAGGAGACATTCGCATTTAGACTGGATTAAGATTTCTCAGAGCACTGTGGAGTTTGAGCAAATAACAGTATAAAAATTCCAGAGTAATTTATATAGAGGTTGAGAAAAACATAGACATGGCAGATTAGGATGATATTCTGCACTTATTTGGAATTGACCTATGACATTCTATGACATCAAATTCATCTAAATTTAAATGATCTCATGGATGTGGCTGTTGTGGTTTGTGATCATATGGGCACCAGCTACTGCAGTAAATGTGGTGTATTCAAATAACTTTGACATAGTCCTTTTATGTTTACCCGTTTTAAATGCCTATTGCCCGCTGTGCTCAGTTGCCCTGAAGCCACCGGGTTGCCGGTGCCACCGGGCTTGGGCCCGCCATCGCTGCTTGCAGCTATATTTAGGAGCCCAAGCCACTAATGGAGCAGGGCACTTTTGATCCCCTAAGGATTATTATTATTCTTTTTATTTTTTTTCCGTCTTCCGGGGCTTTTTGGAGGCCTTAACATGCTCAAAAACTCTTGAAAATTGGCACACACATTGGAATCTGCGGCCATTAGGACGCCGCAGAGGCTGGTACCCGGGCGTGGCAGGGGGGCTCGACAGCGCCCCCTTGAACAAAGTCTGAAAACTTGGTCCATATATCAAACACGCTTGCACGTATTTGTATGAAACTCAGCACACATATAGACCTCATCGGGCCTAACAACTTTTGTTCTCTAACTTATACGCCACCCCAACAGGAAGTCGACTATTACAGGTTGTTTGAAAAACGCATGCTCTGGAATTTGATATACTCCTCCTGTTACAGTACAGAAAGGTCGGAGACTGGAGATCACAGTTTAGGATATTTATTTGACACACAGCAGAGTAAACAGTTGTGCAGGTGAGTATAAGGTGAACTTTGGAGTGAATGGTGATATGTAGATGAATGATACTGTCCTTTGTGTTTGTAGAGGTGAAGATCCTGGATGATGGTGGAGACGAACAACGCTGGAGACAGAAGACACTCACACACTGACTGGGAACACAGGAGGAGACTTGGAAACACTGGAGACAGGTAAGTAGATCGCTGGGAGTCCTTGAGGTAAGCATGAAGGTAACTCTAGATGCGAACGAGACTGGACAGTGACTGAGTGAGTGTGAGTGTCTCTTATACTGGTGCTGATTGGCGTGCTGATGAGGTGCAGGTGAGTGTGATCAATACGATGGAGTGCGCTGTGATTGGATGGTGTTGGAGCCTGGCGTGTCTGTGACACCTCCTAGGCGATTAATCCGATCACCACCAAACTCGGTCAGCATGAAGTCAAGACATTAAGGATGTAAAATTGCCAGCGGATTTTTGATATCTCGGACGGTTTGGCTGTTGCAAGGCAACGAATTTATGGCGAGAAAAGGGAAACAGGAAATGTGTTATAATGTCTGCATACATTGATTGATTTTTATGAAACTTCAGCTGTATGTTTGTTATAGGAGGCTGATCACATGGATGTGACTATTGTGAGTCAAAGTTATAGCGCCACCAACTGGCAGCAAGAAGTGTGTCACTGTCAAAATGCTTTGAGATCACCCTCTTATTTTTACCTGATTTGCTTCAAACTTCATCAGTGTAATGTCAATACACAGCAGATGTAGACCTGTGACAGGATTTTTGATATTTTAAACACTGTTGCCATGGCAACACATCAAACTTTAATATTCAATTTGGGTGCTTTTGAGACTCATAGCATGCTTCAAATTGCATGAAACTCGACACACACACCAGTGGTGTCGTCCAGTAGACATGGGCAAAACCGTATAAACGGGCAGGGAGAAGGTCCTTTATAGCGCCACCTTTTGACAAAAGTGGGGGTTAGTTTTGCCTACAGTCACCAAACTCGGTACATGTATTGTTCTCATCAATTTTCTAATTTACACTCATTAGCTCCGACCAACAGGAAGTCAGCTATTTTGGTTTGAATCTGGATTTTTTTTAAAAACAGGCTATCAATTTTATACTACTACTCCTACAGGCTTTATACAATTTACACCAAACTTTTTTAACTTGGTGCTAAGACATTGAAGTTGTTAAATTGCAAACGGATGTTGGATATCTCAGACAGTTTGGCCGTGGTGAGGCAACAAATTTATGGCAAGAAAAGGGAAACAGGAAGTGTTATAACTTCTGCATATATTAATTGATTTTGATGAAACTTCGGCTGTGTGTTCGTTGTACAAGGCTGATCACACAGATGTGACTATTGTGAGTCAAAGTTATAGTGCTACCAACTGGCAGCAGGAAGTGTGTCACTTTGAACATACTTTGAGATCATCCTCTTATTTTTACCCGATTTACTTCAAACTTCATCAGAATAATGTCAAAACATGGCAGATGTAGACCTTTGAAAAGAATCGTGATATCTCAAGCACTGTTGCCTTGGCAACGCATGAAACTTTAATATTCGTTTTGGATGCTTTTGAGACTCTTAGCGTTCTTCAAATTGCATGAAACTCAACACACGTCAGGATTGTTATCCAGTAGACATGGGCAAAGCCTTAGAAACGGGCGGGGAGGAGGGGCTCTATAGCGCCACCTTATAGTGCAGTAAATGTGGAGTGAATTTGACATAGTCCTTTGTTTAACCATTTTAAATGCCTATTGCCCGCTGTGCACAGTTGCCCTGAAGCCACTGGGGTGGCGGTGCCACCGGGCTTGGGCCCGTCATCGCTGCTTGCAGCTATATTTTTTATTATTTTTTTCGACTATTCTGGCATGTTTGGGGCCCTTACCATGCTTGAAAACTCTTGAAAATTTGCACACTGGTTTGAATCCGTGGCCATCAGGGCCGGGCAGAAGCTGGTACCTGGGCGTGGCGGGGGCTCGACAGCGCCCCCTTGAACGGAGTCTGAAATCATGGTTACATACTAGCACATATATGTAAGAAACTCAGAACACGTATAGATCTCATCAGGCTGAACAACTTCCGCACTCTATGTCATTAGCTCCGCCCAACAGGAAGTCAGCTATTTAGGATTGTTTGGAAAATGCATGCTCTGGAATTTGATATACTCCTCCTAGGCAATTAATCCGATCACCACCAAACTCGGTCAGAATGAAGTCAAGATATTGATGATGTAAAATTGCCAGTGGATTTTTGATATCTCGAACGGTTTGGCCGTGGCGAGGCAACGAATTTATGGCCAGAAAAGGGAATCAGGAAGTGTGTTATAACTTCTGCATACACTGATTTTTATGAAACTTCAGCAGTGTGTTCGTTGTAGGAGCCCGATCACATAGTTATAGCGCCACCAACTGGCAGCAGGAAGTGTATCACTTTCGAAATGCTTTGAGATCACACTCTTATTTTTACCTGATTTGCTTCAAACTTCATCACAATGTCAAAACATGGCAGATGTAGACCTGTGAATGTATTTGTGATATTTTAAATATTGTTGCCATGGCAACATGTCAAACTTTTTAATAATATTCTTGGGCATTTTTGAGCCTCTTAACATTGCATGAAACTCAACACACACATCAATATTGTCATCCAGTAGACATGGGCAAAGCCTTAGAAACAGGCGGGGAGCAGGGGCTCTACAGCGCCACCTTTTGACAAAAGTGGGGGGGTTAGTTTAACCTACAGTCACCAAACTCGGTACACTTATTGGTCTCATTAAGCCGGACAACTTTCTAATTTACAGTCATTTAGCTCCGACCAACAGGAAGTCAGATATTTTGGTTTGAATGTGGATTTTTCACACACACACACACACACACACACACACAGACACACAGACTCTCTCTCTGTCCAAACCCCCCTACCCCCTCCCTCCTCCTCTCCCCTCTCCTCTCCCCTCTCCTCTCACTCCTTCAGTGTGTGAGTGAGTGTGTATGTGTGTATTACAATCTTGATTAATGGTCTTTAACCCTTTTAATGATTACCCATTTATTGATGAACTAATAAAAAATTTTGAACTGCAAATGATAACTTCACACGCATTTGAAATTGAGCCATGATACTATATCACTATTTGGACAGGACTAGTTTTCTAAAAGTTGCAGGTTCTGTGATTTAGCTCTAGATTAAATTAAGGACAAAGAAGGGAATATACAGTCTTATTTTATAAATATACACCCTTTATTTCAGTATATAATAATACAAATATTATAAATAAACACATTTTAAATCATTTTTTTAATTACAAGAAGTATGTGTAAGTTTAAATTAGGCAGATAACTGCTCTTTGGTTAAAATAATTAAAATACTATTCAAATGTCAATGGGGGAATATATATTAAAAACCTTAAGACAAATACTGGACTTAGACTTAGAAAATTTTGAGCTGCAAAAGATAACTTTGCACTAATTTCAAAGTGACCTATGACATTCTATGACATGAAATTCATCTAATTTTAAATGATCTTTTGGATGTGGCTGTTGTGGTTTGTGATCATATGGGCACCAGCTGCTGCAGTAAATGTGGTGTGAATTTGACACAGACGTTTTATGTTTAACCATTTTAAATGCCCATTGCCCGCCTTGCACACTTGCCCTGAAGCAACCGGGGCTTGGGCCCGCCATCGCTGCTTGCAGCTATATTTCTTCTTCTTCTCCAAAGTGAATCGCATTTTTGAGAGGCCTAAACGTGCTCAAACTCATGAAACTTTGCACACGCGTCATAAGTGGTGAAAATTTATGTCTGTTATGGGTTGCAGAATTAGGCGTGGCAAAATGGCTCGATAGCGCCACCTAACGAAGTGCCCCTCGCGCTACATTTCACCTAGATTTTCAAATTCGTTACACACGTTTAACAGCCCAATACCTACAAAAAAGTCTCTTGGAAACAAAATCTGAAACCGAACAGGAAGTCAGATATTTTGAATTAACTTGCCATTTTTTGCCATTTCCAGACGTTGTACTTTAACGAACTCCTCCTAGAGCTTTAATCAGATCAATGTCATATTTGGTCAGTCTAATCTAAAGGCCTTTGCGACATTAAATTGTGAAGATCTTGACTTTTCACTGAAGGGCATCTCCGTGGCGGCCTGACAAAATTTGATGTTTCGCCATGAAACACAAAGTTGTTGTAACTCGGACATACAATGTCCAATCTGCCCCAAACTTCACATGTTTTATTAGAGTTCTGGTCTGAACACATCTACATGGCAATATTCAGTTACAGTCATAGCGCCACCTGTGGGTAACAGGAAATGGCTTGTTTCACACTGTGATTAACTCCTCATAGAGATTAAACCAGATAAATACCATATGTTGTCAGTCTAATCTTAAGGCCTTAGTGATGTTAAATTGCGACGATCTCGACTTTTCGTTGAAGGGCGTGTCCGTGACGGCCTGACAAAGTCTGATGTTTCGCCATGAAAGAGGAAGCTGTTGTAACTCTGTTAAACAATGTCCGATCTGCCCCAAACTTCACATGTGTGATGAGAGTCCTGGCCTGAAGACATCTATATGCCAATATGCAGTTAGTCATAGCGCCACCTGCTGGAAACAGGAAATGGCATGCTTTTCACTGTAATTCACTCCCAGAAACACATTTGTATATGTCACGAAGTACCAAACTTGCTAGAAACACGTTAAATCATACAACACTTGGCTAAGTGCTAATGTATGCGACTGACGCCACGAAACAGGAAGTTGTTGTAACTCAGGCATACAATGTCCGATCTGCTCCAAACTTCACGTTTGATAATAGTCCTGGCCTGAAGACATCTACATGGCAATATTAAGTTATAATCATAGCACCACCTGTGGGCAACAGGAAATGACATGTTTTACACTGTGATTAACTCCTCATAGAGGTTTAACCAGATCAACATCATATTTGGTCAGGCTAATCTTAAGGCCTTAGCGGTGATAATTTGCGAAGATCTTGAATTTTCGCTGAAGGGCGTGTCCGTGGCGGCCTGACAAATTCTGATGTTTTGCCATGAAACAGGAAGCTGTTGTAACTCAGGCATACAATGTTCACCCCATACTTCACATGTGTGATAAGAGTCCTGGCCTAAAGACATCTATATGCCAATATTCAGTTACAGTCATAGCACCACCTGCTGGCAACAGGAAATGTCATGCTTTACACTGTAATTCACTCCCAGAAACACATTTGTATATGCCACAAAGTACCAAACATATTAGAAACACATTATATAATGCAACACTTGGCTAAGTGCTAATGTATGCGTTTAACGGCACGGAACAGGAAGCTGTTGTAACTCAGGCATACGATGTCCGATCTGCTCCAAACTTCACATGTTTGATAATAGTCCTGGCCTGAAGACATCTACATGGCAATATTCAGTTATGGTCAAAGCACCACCTGTTGGCAGAAGGAAGTGTGGCACTTTGAAATGACTTTGTCATAATTCTCCTGTATTTACTCGCTTTCATGCATGTCGCCCACAGTTTTCCTAAGGCCATAGGGTGGCGGTGAGCCTAGGTGCGAGGGCCCTTTCATTGCTGGTTGCAGCTTTAATTATTATTATGTAATGTTATGTTCTTTGAGACATGAAGTAGTTTAACTCCATCTCTTGTAATGCTTTTGTTTGCATACTCGTGTTTTGGAGGAGGCGTGGCTTTGGAGATGTTCTGAAGGGAGGGTGGGATCTTATGCTTTCAAAGCTAGCTCGCTATTGCTAGCTTCTTCGAAAATGACCTACCCTAATTTTAAGAACTGACTCTCTATATGACTTCTCTCTATAAACTGCTCTCTAAAGTTTTGGCGAATAGGCTGGCATAATAGATCAGGTCATTCAGCTGGACCAGAGTTATTGTGTACCCAGAAGGTCAATTTTTGATCATATTTCTTTAATCTTTAAAGTTATAGATGTCTCCAAGCTTTTAAATTTAGATTTTTCTTTGATTTCTTTAGATCAGGAGAAAGCGTTTGATTGAGTCGAACATTAATATGTGTTGGGTTCACTAGCAGCCTTTGGTTTTTGCCAGGAATTTATAGATATGATCAAGTTGCTTTACAAGTGATGTTGAGAGTGTGCTGAAAGTGAACGGTGGCTTATGCACTCCCTTTAAAGTTGAAAGGGGTGTCTGACAAGGTTGTTCTTTGTCTGGCGTGCTTTATTCATAGAACCTCTGATACAGCAAATAAAGTTAAAGAGTTAAATTGAACTGATTACATATACCTCAGTGTTATTGCAATGTTCAGTTATCAGCTTATGCTTATAATGTGGTTGTGTTGATTAGTGGTCAAAGGGATATGGATATTTTATTGAAATTACTTGAAGACTTCAGTATTTTATCTTCCACCAAGGTAAACTGGGATAAAAGTACAGCTTTGTTGTTTGCGAGGTGGGGAGGTGGGAAGCCAAATCTTCCTGATGGGTTATCTTGGAGTAAAGGATTTTTAGGGGGTGATGCTACTATAAAGAGAAATTGGGAAGGCATTATTGCAAAAGTAAAAGGTTGCTTGGTCAAATAGAGATGGTTAGCCCTGAATATGTACTATAAGGGGCATACACTAGTTATTAATAATATAGTGGCATCTTCTCTCTTTCGTAAGTTGGCCTTTACAGTATCTCACAGAAGTGAGTACACCCCTCACATTTTTGTAAATATTTTATAATATCTTTTCATGTGACAACACTGAAGAAATGACACTTTTCTACAATGGAAAGTAGTGAGTGTACAGCTTGTATAACAGTGTAAATTTGCTGTCCCCTCAAAATAACTCAACACACAGCTATTAATGTCTAAACCACTGGCCACAAAAGTGTGTACACCCCTAAGTTTAAATGTCAGTAAATTGGGCCAAATCAGTGTCAATATTTTGTGTGGCCACCATTATTATTTTCCAGCACTGCCTTAACGCCTCTTGGGCATGGAGTTCATGAGCTTCAGGTTGCCACTGGAGTCCTTCTTCCACTCCTCCATGGCGAGCATCACGGAGTTGGTGGATGTTAGAGACCTTGCGCTCCATCCAATAGGGTTTAGGTCTGGAGACATGTCTTGGCCAGTCCATCACATCATTCAGCTTCTTTAGCAAGGCAGTGGTCGTCTTGGAGGTGTGTTTGGGGTCGTTATCATGTTGGAATACTGCCTTGCGGCCCAGTCTCCGAAGGGAGGGGATCATGCTCTGCTTTCCCAGTATGTCACAGTACATGTTGGCATTCATGGTTCCCTCATTGAACTGTAGCTCCCCAGTGCCGGACAGCACTCTATGCAGCCCCAGACCATGACACTCCCACCACCATGCTTGACTGTGTAGGCAAGACACACTTGTCTTTGTACTTCCTCACCTGGTTGCCGTCACACACGCTTGACACCATCTGAACAAAATAAGTTTTATCTTGGTCTCATCAGACCACAGGACATGGTTCCAGTAATCCATGTCCTTATTCTGCTTGTCTTCAGCAAAACTGTTTGCGGGCTTTCTTGCATCTATCTTTAGAAGAGGCTTCCTTCTGGGACGACAGCCATGCAGACCAATTCTGGATGCAGTGTGCGGCGTATGGTCTGAGCACTGACAGGCTGACCCCCCACCCCCTTCAACCTATGCAGCAATGCTGGCAGCACTTATACGTCTCTTTCCCAAACACAACCTCTGGATATGACGCTAAGCATGTGCACTCAACTTCTTTGGGCGACCATGGCGAGACCTGTTCTGAGTGGAGCCTGTCCTGTTAAACCGCTGTATGGTCTTAGCCACCGTGCTGCAGCTCAGTTTCAGGGTCTTGGCAATCTTCTTATAGCCTACGCCATCTTTATGTAGAGCAACAATTCTTTTTTTCAGATCCTCAGAGAGTTCTTTGCCATGAGGTGCCATGTAGAACTTCCAGTGACCAGTAGGGGTGACCCTGAATAGTCGACGATTCGAAGCTTCGATAGGAGGAGCCTGATTCGACTACCAATCTCACAGTCGAATCTCCGCAGAGGTGTTATGAAACGAGATATGGGGGCGCTCAATATCTGATTTTACATAGATGTACCGGTTCTCTCCCAATAAGTTAATATACAGCCTATTATGTTAATGCTGTAAATAAAAATGTGAAAAGAAAGAAGCTTTTAATAAATATTTTTAATGTGCGTGAATAAATCCAACCACCCCTGTGACAGAGTTAAGTTTCACTTTCCATGATCCGTGACTGACAGAGGAGCATCTTGGCGGCAGGGATTAAATCTTTAACAATGTCTGGGATAAGAAAATCTAAAGTGTAGAATTGGATGCACTTTGAAATATGATGATCCAAAACACGTATGATGCAAGTTGTGCCAACAGCTCATGTCCTACCGCTCAACAACGACAAACACTGCGGCGCTCTTCTGCCGGCCAACGTTAACGAGCTGTATGACTATAGCGCGCTATTTGAAAAGACTCAAATGGACACAGACAGATCGCGTGAAAGACTGGATTTCTCTCTCTCTCAATCAGGTAGGGTACAAGTGATTTCAAAACATTTCAGCCGGTTCTAATTTGATTTTTGGATGCTGTGAATGTTTAGCTAAAAATTAATTCTGTAAATTAATTTTTGATTGTTTTTTGGTGCATTGATGTTGCGCTGTAGATTAGTTAAAGCTTGCTCGTACATGCAATTTAGCAGATTTTATTTGATTTGTCGACATGTGAAATGCATATCTATCTGCAGTGTGGCCTTTCTGCAGTTATTTATATATATTTTAAGGTTTATTGATCCAAAACGTTTTTATTCATTTTCTTCTATATCTTTGTGTGGTGTTCTGTACATCGTGGCTGTGAATGTTTATCCACATTGCCTTTCATTTGTTTAAAAAAGATAAAATAATTGTCAGTTTCGTCTGTCACTTGACAGGCAGTGTGGTCGCTTTATTAGAAATTTGTTTCTCTGTGCTGTGTGTGAGAAAATAAGAGTTGTCTTAAGCCGCGGATATAGGCCTTACTTCATTTTCCTTGTCCCGCTCTTGTGCACAGTTGAGCGCGCGAGCCCTTCAAAGTCTGTGCGCATCTAGTGGACTGCTGTTTTTCAAGACACCCCCCCCCCCTCCCCCCGCTCCAACATATATGATTCGACTATCAGTCGAATATTGGCAATCTGATTCGAATCTGATTCGACTATGTAAATCTGTAGTCGGGGACACCCCTAGTGACCAGTATGAGAGAGTGAAAGCGATAACACCAAATTTAACACACCTGCTCCCCATTCACACCTGAGACCTTGTAACACTAATGAGTCACATGACACCGGGGAGAGAAAATGGCTAATTGGGCCCAATTTGGACATTTTCACTTATGGGTGTACTCACTTTTGTGGCCAGTGGTTTAGACATTAATGGCTGTGTGTTGAGTTATTTTGAGGGGACAGCAAATTTACACTGTTATAACAAGCTGTACAATCACTACTTTACATTGTAGCAAAGTGTCATTTCTTCAGTGTTGTCACATGAAAAGGTATAATAAAATATTTACAAAAATGTGAAGGGTGTACTCACTTCTGTGAGATACTGTACATGTTTTTATATTGTACTTATATTTTAAAAACACCTGCATGTAATAACATCTGTAATTAATTTCTGTAATTACATTTATAATTACACTGTTGACCCATCCCTTACACCTTACCCCTACCCTTAAACCTACCCATACCACCAAAGCTTTCCCTAACCTTATCCGTATCCCACTTCAATAGCAGCAAAAGTGTTTTGCAAAAGTTAACCCTTTCCTGTTACTTTGGGTGGGTTACATTAGGGGGATGATATATCAGAGCAACCAAGAGTGGGCCGTTCAGATCTAATGTAAACAGCTGCAGCTTAAATGAAGAATGAGAATATAGATGGATATTAACCCTCTGGGGTCTGAGGATTTTCGGGGCCCTGGAGAAGTTTTGACATGCCCTGACATTTGTGCTTTTTTCAGTTGTTCATAAACATATTAATGGAAAAAGTGTCATTACACTGTATTCAGCACAAACTAGGCTACAATAATATGTGAGGAACATGTATGTACATGTTTGTGTTTTTGAAGGAATAACGTTAATGCGTGGTTATTGAAAAAACAAAAAACTTAAGTCACTGAAATAAAGCCAAAAAAATATATTAAATCTGTGTTCACAAGACTTCTGGGTATTGGAGGTTGTAGACTAGAGTTTTTGCTTCAAAATGATGTAAAAATTATCCTGCATACTCGTTCATATAAAACAATATATTGATTTAGTTTTTGTAAGACACTTTTTGTCAAGAAACACCGTATGCGTGGAGGCGTGAATCATCATGAATAATCCTGTGATTCACACCTGAGAAGACAAAAGATTCGCAATATGACCTCTAATAACCTGCATATCAATGAGCTCTTTCAGTCAGGTAGGCTGTGAAAAAACCCTCTGTGATCATGTCTCAAGCTCATCATGGTGTATATCAAACATGCAGAAAAAACAGCAATACTGTGAAATATTATTACAATTTAAAATAATGGTATTCTATTATATACTTTAAAATATAATGTATTTCTGTGATGCAAAGCGTCTAAACATTCATGTTACCTCTATGGCATTTCATATAGCCTTTTAGCTTAAAAGCATGCACATTTGGAGAAATATTGATGGATTCTCATGTTTATGTCAATTTTCTATACAGAGGAGTAATATTTATTTAATATTTATTGTCATCACTAAGAACGCTGGATACTGTGTTTTCAATTCATACTTGCAGCCGGAGGGCGCTCTGTACACCTTTAGTCCACAAATTAATCTAAAGAAGAACAGGACATTCCAGGAACTAACGGCATGTCTTCCAGAGGTCGCTAACCATGGCTTTAACATGCAGATAAACACTTTTCAAGACAATAAATACACGACTGAGACGATGTATACATGTATTGCCTCAGAATTTGCGTCTGAATAGCGCTCGCTCCGTGGGCGTGGCCGCATTAGCGGATAATGAGCTGAATCACGGGCGTCTGACATGTGTCTCTTTTCATACAGATTACATAAACACAGAATTTTAGTTTTCGATTTGACTTACATGATTTAAAACCTGACATTTCAACGTTTCTTTAGACATAAGTCTAATTTTTTTGTGATTAGTATTCACTAAGTTACAGTTCATTTTCTGAGAACTATCAGATTGGACTTCGTTCAGAGGGAGACGAGAGAACACGCATCATGTTAGTTTTCTTTATTTTGCAAAAAGCACAACATTTTGTTTTTACTCTGAGTGTACACAAATAAAAGAAGATATTCCACAGATTAAAATGGTGTATAACTCTTAATTGTATGTGCAACATTGACGGAGTATTTTGAGTCTCTTTCACACTGGTAAGAAAAAAACTGAGGTGGTATCGCCGGCGTGACCGCCGACCCGAGGGAGTTAAGATATCTTGAATATTTTTAGAGTTACAGGCATGACAACTTTAGAAAATGTATGGCACTCAGGCAGGTATGTTCTATGCAATTGTGTTAATAGAAAAAACATGAGATATATTTCTAATTTCAATATTATTTGTTCTTCAGATATTCCTGTTATGGTGGTGTGGTTGCAGCAGCGAAGAGGCAGAATCGGACTTCTATACATAAAATGGGATTTATTAAACAAACAAACAGAACAACCAAACCAGGATAATCAAACAATAGAACGGACAAGGAGTGCAGGGAAGTGAGTCCTTATAAAGGGAGTGATAACGATGTGGTCCAGGTGCGGGGAATCCGTGATGATGGGGAGTTGATTAGTAAGTGCGTGCAGGTGTGAGACAGGGAGGATGATGGGATATGGAGTCCAGAACGGAAGGGAACTGTGACATTACCTCCCCCTCCCGGTAGGCGCGACCTCGTGCCATGGATGGAACAACCGGGGAGGGGGGGGTGGGCGCCCTGGAGACCTACACGTAGGTGAGGGAGGTGCAGGCAGGTACGGAGGTCTCCAGGGCGGATCTAGGACCTCGGGCAGCCATGGCGGGTCAGGAGCCTCGGGCGGCCATGGCAGGTCAGGAGCCCCACCCACAAGTTCCCCACCCACAGGTATATGCGCCCCCCCCCCCAAATTTCTTTGGGAGATTCGGTAGCGGTAGTAGCGGGCTCGTGGGTTAGAGCGGGCTCGTGGGCTGGAGCGGAGTCTGAAGCAGGCTCGTCGGCTGGAGCGGAGTTTGAAGCTGGCTCGCGGGCTGGAGCGGAGTCTGGAGCTGACTCGGGCTCTGGTGCGGAGTCTGGAGCTGACTCGGGCTCTGGTGCGGAGTCTGGAGCTGACTCGGGCTCTGGTGCGGAGTCTGGAGCTGACTCGGGCTCTGGTGCGGAGTCTGGAGCTGACTCGGGCTCTGGTGCGGAGTCTGGAGCTGACTCTGGCTCTGGTGCGGAGTCTGGAGCTGACTCTGGCTCTGGTGCGGAGTCTGGAGCTGACTCTGGCTCTGGTGCGGAGTCTGGAGCTGACTCTGGCTCTGGTGCGGAGTCTGGAGCTGACTCTGGCTCTGGTGCGGAGTCTGGAGCTGACTCTGGCTCTGGTGCGGAGTCTGGAGCTGACTCGGGCTCTGGGCCGGCGTCTGGAGCTGACTCGGGCTCTGGTGCGGAGTCTGGAGCTGACTCGGGCTCTGGTGCGGAGTCTGGAGCTGACTCGGGCTCTGGTGCGGAGTCTGGAGCTGACTCGGGCTCTGGTGCGGAGTCTGGAGCTGACTCGGGCTCTGGTGCGGAGTCTGGAGCTGACTCGGGCTCTGGTGCGGAGTCTGGAGCTGACTCGGGCTCTGGTGCGGGGTCTGGAGCTGGACTCGGGCTCTGGTGCGGAGTCTGGAGCTGACTCGGGCTCTGGTGCGGAGTCTGGAGCTGACTCGGGCTCTGGTGCGGAGTCTGGAGCTGACTCGGGCTCTGGTGCGGAGTCTGGAGCTGACTCGGGCTCTGGTGCGGAGTCTGGAGCTGACTCGGGCTCTGGTGCGGAGTCTGGAGCTGACTCGGGCTCTGGTGCGGAGTCTGGAGCTGACTCGGGCTCTGGTGCGGAGTCTGGAGCTGACTCGGGCTCTGGTGCGGAGTCTGGAGCTGACTCGGGCTCTGGTGCGGAGTCTGGAGCTGACTCGGGCTCTGGTGCGGAGTCTGGAGCTGACTCGGGCTCTGGTGCGGAGTCTGGAGCTGACTCGGGCTCTGGTGCGGAGTCTGGAGCTGACTCGGGCTCTGGTGCGGAGTCTGGAGCTGACTCGGGCTCTGGTGCGGAGTCTGGAGCTGACTCGGGCTCTGGTGCGGAGTCTGGAGCTGACTCGGGCTCTGGTGCGGAGTCTGGAGCTGACTCGGGCTCTGGTGCGGAGTCTGGAGCTGACTCGGGCTCTGGTGCGGAGTCTGGAGCTGACTCGGGCTCTGGTGCGGAGTCTGGAGCTGACTCGGGCTCTGGTGCGGAGTCTGGAGCTGACTCGGGCTCTGGTGCGGAGTCTGGAGCTGACTCGGGCTCTGGTGCGGAGTCTGGAGCTGACTCGGGCTCTGGTGCGGAGTCTGGAGCTGACTCGGGCTCTGGTGCGGAGTCTGGAGCTGACTCGGGCTCTGGTGCGGAGTCTGGAGCTGACTCGGGCACTGGAGCAGGCTCGTGAAATACTGGATTCTGCTCGTGCAGGACTGGAGCGGGCTCGCGGAGAACTGGAGCTGGCTTGTGGAGAATTAGAGCGGGCTCGTGGAGAACTGGACTCCAGGACATCCCCTCATATTCAATCAATATGCCTATTGGCACCAGTGTGGGTGCCAATGGGTGCAAGGGCTCAGGCGTGGCGGTGGCCATCTTCCTCGGCGGCTCAGGCGTGGCGGCAGCCATTTCCTGGCGTGAGTTCGATGCGGCGGCGGCCATCTTGTTCAGTGGCTCTGGTGCGGCAGCGGCCATCTGGAATGGCGGCTTGAGCTTCGCAGCGGCCATTACACAGCTAGGCTCTGTGTAATGGACCATCCTCCCTTGCTCCTGTCTGCCTCGCTGCTCAGATTGGTTTGCGTCTGTAACTCCGTATAGCTTTGTTTTGAATCTCTTACTTTTATTCATTGTTGCTTATTTTACTTTATTATTTTTTTTTTATTACCTTATATGTAATATTGCCTACCACACTAATCTGACGTCGCTAGCTTGTAATCTTTGAATCTAAATCGCTGTTACAACGCGTTTGCATTTGCAGCGCTAGCTTGTTAACTTGTTAACAGTCTCTCGCGCGCTCCTTTTTCAACGCGTTCTTCAAACAGCTGTGGTAAGTCGGATCAGTCTACAAACACGGTGAGTCATGTCATCCTCTCCCAGCATTGCTACCTGTTCCATTTGCCACATGTTCACCATAGCTCTCTCTGTCAGCGACGAGGGATTTACATGTCATAAATGTAGGGAAATAGTCAGGCTGACAGAGAGAATCTCAGAATTAGAGACACGCATCCAAACTTTAATCGAGGATAGTAAGAATGCAAGGGCTTCAGATACTGTTTTGGATGCGACTAGCTTAGTGAATTCTGTACATTGTTCGGTTCCGGCTGTAGAGCCCGCGCAGCAGGGCACTTGGGTAACTGTGAGGCGGCATAGCCGCGGAAAACACCACTCTTCCGTTCCAATAAAAACATCAAACAGGTTCTCCCCACTCAGTGACGCACCCACTGAGAATCCTGTTGAAAGTGCCCTAGTTATTGGCGATTCTATTACACGGAACGTGAAAATAGAGACACCAGCCACCATAGTCACATGTTTGCCGGGAGCCAGAGCACCTGACATCAAAGCAAATTTAAAAGTGCTGGCTAATGCTAATCGTAAATACTCTAAGATTATTATTCACGTCGGCACTAATGATGTTCGACTTCGCCAGTCGGAGATCACTAAAATTAACATTAAAGAGGTGTGTGAACTCGCAAGTACAATGTCAGGAGAAGTAATTTGCTCTGGCCCCCTTCCTGTTCGTCGGAGTGATGAGATAGCAGATTATCATCACTCAATGGCTAGCTGTCTAAGTGGTGTGCGCAGAATAATATAGGTTTCATAGACAATTGGAAAAGTTTTTGGGGCAGACCTGACCTGTTGAAAAGAGATGGTATTCATCCCTCCCGGGATGGTGCTGCTCTTCTCTCTAGTAATATGGCACATAGTCTTAGAGCTGAAACATGACAAACTGGGGCCCAAGTCAGGAAGCAGACAGACTGGCTAAACCGACCGTCTGCTAGCTGCCTCACGTTACAGAAGTCAGATAATTCAGATAACTCCCAACACATAGAAACTCTTACACCTAGATATTTTCAAATAGAGACTGTGTCTGTACCCCGAATTAGTAAAAACAAAAAACTTCCAAACCCATTTAATGGTAAAAATTTAATTGATGTTCAACAAATAAAAAATAGAGATAATAATGCTAAACAAATGATAAAACTCGGGTTGTTAAATATTAGATCCCTTTCTTCAAAATCACTTATTGTTAATGATATTATCAAAGATGTGCTGTGTTTGACAGAAACTTGGCTAAAACCGGATGATTACATTACTTTAAATGAGTCTAGTCCTCAAGGTTATCATTATCGACACAATGCCCGTGAGAAAGGCAAAGGGGGTGGTGTTGCTGTAATCTATAGTAATACTTACAGTATTAGTCAGAAGTCTTTCAAATATAATTCCTTCGAAGTGATGGTACTTTACGTAACATTATGTAAGTTGACATTTGTGCTGGCTACTGTATACAGGCCACCAGGACACCATACAGACTTTATCAAAGAATTTGCTGACTTTCTATCAGAGTTAGTACTAGCTGTAGATAAAGTCCTTGTTGTTGGTGATTTTAATATCCATGTAGATAATAAAAAAGACGCATTAGGATTGGCATTTGCAGATATTCTAAACTCTATTGGTGTTAGACAACACGTGTCAGGACCCACTCATTGTCGTAATCATACTTTAGATCTAATATTGTCACATGGAATCGATATTGATGCTGTTGAAATTCTGCAGCAGAGCGATGACATCTCTGATCATTATCTAGTCTCGTGCATACTACATTTAGTCAAGGCGGCTAAACTGCCTCCATGCCATAAATATGGTAGAACCATCACTTCTACCACTAAAGATCGCTTTATAAATCTTCCTGATCAGTTTCATCGCCTTAGCATACCAGAAAGCTTAGAAGACCTCGATGTTGCAACAGAAACTATTGCCTCTGTCTTTTCCAGCACATTAGACTCAGTTGCTCCTTTGCGCTTAAAAAAGATTAAGGAAATTAATCCAATGCCATGGTACAATGAGCACACTCGGGCCCTAAAGTTAGCAGCCAGGAAAATGGAGCGCAGCTGGAAGAAAACAAAACTAGAAGTATTTCGCATTTCGTGGAGAGAGAGAATGATTGAGTACAGAAAGGCCCTAAAATCTGCTAGATCTGCCTATTTTTCAAAACTTTTAGAAGAAAATAAACACAACCCTAGGTATTTATTTGATACAGTGGCTAAATTAACAAGAAATAAAGCTTCAACTTCTGATGTTTCCAAAGAGCACAGCAGTAATGACTTTATGAACTTCTTTACTTGCAAGATTGATAATATTAGAGAAAAAATTATAACCATGCAACCGTCTACTACAGTATCGCGTCAGATAGTGCATTGTAGTGTCCCTGAGGAAAAATTCAATTCATTTACTGCTTTAGGAGAGGAAGAATTGTCTAAACTTGTTAAATCATCAAAATCAACAACATGTATGTTAGACCCTATACCGACTAAGCTATTGAAAGAAATGCTTCCAGAGGTTATAGACCCTCTTCTTAATATCGTCAATTCATCTTTATCACTAGGACACGTACCAAAAACTTTTAAGCTGGCTATTATTAAACCTCTTATTAAAAAACCACAACTTGATCCTAGAGAATTAGTCAATTACAGGCCGATCTCAAATCTCACTTTTCTGTCAAAAATACTAGAAAAGGCAGTATCATCACAACTATGTTCCTTTTTAGAAAGAAATAGTATCTGTGAGGATTTCCAGTCAGGATTTAGACCGTACCATAGTACTGAGACTGCTCTCATTAGAGTTACTAATGATTTGCTCTTATCATCAGATCGTGGTTGTATCTCTCTATTAGTGTTACTGGATCTTAGTGCTGCATTTGACACTATTGATCACAATATTCTTTTAAATAGACTCGAAAATTATGTTGGCATTAGTGGAATTGCATTGTCATGGTTCAAATCATACTTATCTGACCGTTATCAGTTTGTAGTAGTAAACGAAGAGATGTCATATCGATCACAAGTTCAATATGGAGTACCGCAAGGCTCAGTACTAGGACCGTTGCTTTTCACTCTGTACATGCTACCCTTGGGAGATATCATTAGGAAGCATGGCGTTAGTTTTCACTGTTACGCTGATGATACTCAGCTCTATATTTCTTCGCGCCCTGACGAAACTTACCAATTCACAAAATTAACGGAATGCATAGCTGATATAAAAACTTGGATGACCAGTAATTTCCTACTACTAAATTCAGAAAAAACAGAGATTCTAATTTTTGGGCCAAAAACTTCTTCATGTAATAACCTAGAATACTGTCTAACACTTGATGGCTGCTCTGTTAAGTCTTCGTCGTCAGTTAGGAACCTGGGTGTGCTCTTTGATACCAATCTTTCATTTGAAGGCCATGTTACTAGCATCTGTAAAACTGCATTCTTCCATCTTAAAAATATATCTAAACTACGACATATGCTCTCAATGAAAAATGCAGAACAGTTAGTTCATGCGTTCATGACCTCAAGGCTAGATTACTGTAACGCTTTACTGGGTGGTTGTTCTGCTCGCCTGATAAATAAACTACAGCTCGTACAAAATGCAGCAGCTAGAGTTCTTACTAGAACTAGGAAGTATGACCATATTAGCCCGGTTCTGTCAACACTGCATTGGCTTCCTGTTAAACATCGTATAGATTTTAAAATCTTGCTAATTACTTACAAAGCACTAAATGGTTTAGCTCCCCAGTACCTGAGCGAGCTCCTAATTCATCATAGTCCTTCACGTCTATTGCGATCTCAGAATTCAGGCCAGCTGATAATACCTAGAATATCAAAATCAACCACAGGCGGTAGATCCTTCTCCTATTTGGCACCTAAACTCTGGAACAATCTTCCTAGCATTGTTCGGGAAGCAGACACACTCTGTCAGTTTAAATCTAGACTAAAAACGCATTTCTTTAACCTGGCATACACATAACACATTACCAATTTATATTTTCAAATCCGTTAAAGGATTATTAGGCTGCATAAATTAGGTCAGCCGGAACCGGGAACACTTCCTATAACACATGATGTACTCGTTACATCAGAAGAAGAATGGCATCTACGCTAATATTAGTCTTTCTGGTTATCCCGAGGTTCACCGTAGTCAACCGGATCCGGGCCGTATCCAGGTAAGACCAAGGACCTGCGCCTTGACACGACCACAACGCAGCCCTGAAGTATCAGCAGAGATTGAGTCAACTAGATCATCCACTGTGAGGGCCTCATCGACACGACAGCCACGACACAGTTCCTCAACAACCGTCCATACCGGCGTGATGAATACGATCCTCAATTGGATGGAACTGGAATAAATACTTTGAATGTTGCGATCCTATTGGACTTACGATGGCAACCTGAATCGTAACAAAGCACTGTTGGCCAGAGGAGAACTGGCCCCCCGACTAAGCCTGGTTTCTCCCAAGGTTTTTTTCTCCATTTAAACACCTATTTGCCACTTGTCTGCCACCTGATGTCACCTGATGGAGTTTGGGTTCCTTGCCGCTGTCGCCTTTGGCTTGCTTAGTTGGGGACACTTGACATTTGACTTGACATTTGATATTCAACAGTGCTTTGATCTGCCTGCATTGACACTATTCTTTAAGAGCTGCTGTGCAGCCAAATAATGTACCAGTTATCAATGTAAAGCTGCTTTGACACAATCTACATTGTAAAAAGCGCTATATAAATAAAGGTGACTTGACTTGACTTGATGCGGCGGCGGTCATTTTCTTTGGCGGTTTGGGCTTCAGGTCAGGCAGGACCACATGGGAAGACCCACTGGAGGGGTATGTGGAGGAGACAGGCAGTTGGTGAACTGACCAAGCCGCGTGTTTTTCTGAGGGGACTGGACGAGGATGATGCGTTTTATCCTGAACCTCTTCAATTTCGAAATCAGAACCATTTAAGAAGAGAATCAGATTAATAGATTCGACTAGAGAGAAGGAACAGGCAGGTTCAATATAACGGATTGTATCCTCGTCCAGGCCCTTCAGAAAACAGGCGTTAAGTGGAGCATCTGGCCAGTTCACCAGGCAAGAAAGCTCAGAAAATTCCTCCACGTACCTCTCCAGCGGGCAGCCGTGCTGCCTGAGGGTCCACAGACGGTCCACCGCTGAGACCTTGGGTCTGCGGACAGCTGGAGGGATTGGCACGAGGAAGATTCCCATTTTGCTGTAGAAGTCCTCGTAGTTTGGTCCGTTCTTCTGTTACGGTGGTGTGGTTGCAGCAGCGAAGAAGCAGAATCAGACTTCTATACATAAAATGGGATTTATTAAACAAACAAACAGAACAACCAAACCAGGATAATCAAACAATAGAACAGACAAGGAGTGCAGGGAAGTGAGTCCTTATAAAGGGAGTGATAACGATGTGGTCCAGGTGCGGGGAATCCGTGATGATGGGGAGTTGATTAGGAAGTGCGTGCAGGTGTGAGACAGGGAGGATGATGGGATATGGAGTCCAGAACGGAAGGGAACTGTGACAATTCCTCTTTAAAAGAAAAAAAGTATCTGCTGTATGCAAAGTGATTCATGTTTGGTTTTTGACCACTAAAATGTGTACAATTTACCAATTTACTCATGAAGCCGTATTAAGATCTCCATATCTCTGGGATTGAACCATCGAGGGCTTTTAAAATGAAGATACCAAAAGGAAAGTTTAAGGACCAGAATATAAACGAATATTAAGGTATCTTTAATACTTTTGACCTGTCACCGTTGGCATATAATGAAACAAAGATAGCTAAATTCAACAGATTTTACTAATAGACCTACCAATCTCTGTGTAAAAATACAATAATGATGCTTGAATGATTTTTCCATCCCTGTAAATTGGCTCCAAATCTCAGGTGAAAATTGTCATTTTGACCTCCCTCTACACAATAGTGGATTACTTAGTAAATATACATCTGTGACATTTCATATTTTGGCTTGCATCACTATTTATGTTGTCTTTCTACAGTAATAAAATATTAACAAAATCAAAAATTTGAGCCGGGGAAGTGTCCGAAATTTGGTTGATTTCACACGGAATTACCCTATTGAAAGTGCCCTGGTTCATGACACTTTAATATTATTAATTCATCATTCTCATTAGGATACGTACCAAAAACTTTTAAGCTGGCTGTTATTAAACCTCTTACTTAAAAAATACTAGAAAAGGCAGTATGACAACTGTGCTCCTTTTTAGAAAGACATAGTATCCACAAGGATTTCCAGTCAAGATTTAGACTGTATCATAGTACTGAGACAGAGCAGTCGTTAGAGTTACAAATGATTTGCTCTTATCATCTGATCGTGGTTATAAATCTCTGTTAGTGTTACTGGATCTTAGTTCTGCATTTGATACTATAGATAGACCACAACATTCTTTTGAATAGACTCAAAAATGATGTTGGCATTAGTGGAATTGCATTGGCATGGTTCAAATCCTACTTATCTGACCGTTACCAATTTGTAACAGTAAATGAAGAGGTGTCATATTGATCACAAGTTCAGTATGGAGTACTGCAGGGCTCAGCACTAGGACCGTTGCTTTTCATCCTGTACATGCTACCCTTGGGAGATATCATTAGTTAGCATGGAGTTAGTTTTCACTGTTATGCTGATGATACTCAGCTCTGTATTTCTTCACGCCCTGACAAAACATACCAATTCACAAAATTAACGGAATGCATAGTTGATAGAAAAAATTGGATAATTTCCTACTACTTTATTCTGAAAAACAAAGATTCTAATTATTGGACCAAAAACCTCTGCATGTAATAACCTAGAATACTAACACTTGATGGCTGCTCTGTTAAGTCTTCGTCGTCAGTTAGGAACCTGGGTGTGCTCTTTGATACCAATCTTTCATTTGAAAGCCATATTTCTAGCATTTGTAAAACTGCATTTTTCCATCTTAAAAATATATCTTAATTACGACATATTCTCTCAATGACAAACGCAGAAAAGTTAGTTCATGCGTTCATGACCTCAAGGCTAGATTATTGAAATGCTCTACTGGGTGGTTGCCCTGCATGCTTAATAAACAAACTCCAGCTGGTCCAAAATGCATCAGCTAGAGTTCTTACGCTGCATTCACACGGGACGTCGGCATCAACGTTTGACAGAGGGCGTGTCTGACGCTGACACGACCATCATAGTACAATAGCCAATCACATTACTTTCCGATGTTGCATGAACGCAATTGGCTAGCGTCTGTGATCTGATTGGCTGACGCCTGCATTGGCGCTTGAAAAGTTGAGAAATCTTTAAATTCTGCCGCGAGCAACGCGAGTGAAGCAGTGCGACGGAACTTACAATTCAGTTCGGCAATGCATGATGTCACCCATTCAAAGTAAATGAGAAGCGTTAACGCCGACGCCCCGTGTGAATACAGCTTTATTAGACCTGGGAAGTATAATCATATTAGCCAGGTTCTATCAACACTGCACTGGCTCCCTATTAAACATCGCATACATTTTAAAATCTTGCTAATTACTTCCAAAGCACTAAATGGTTCAGCTCCTCAGTACTTGAGCGAGCTCTTAACGCATTATAGTCCTTCACGTCTTTTGCAATCTCAAAATTCTGACCAGTTGATTAGGGCTGTGACGGTGGCAATTTTTTACTACCACGGTGGGAAATCACCAACAACCGCCGGTGTTGCGGTGGTGGGGTCCGGGTTGGTTTTATATATATATATATATATATATCTGAGGTTGCGTTAGACTTGCGTTTCGCCATCATTTTGATGGACAGGATCGCAAAAAAATCCGTCATAATCAATTATTATCCGTCATTTTAATTTTTATATTTTAATGATAAGACATTTAATAGCTTCTGATTTTGTCCACATTTTCATTTTTATTCACAAACTTATAGGATAAGCAAATAGGCATAGGCTATGCATTTATTTATTTTTAAAAGAAAGTTGAAAAGAAAGTTGATCAAAGACTGCGTCACTTTTCATCTTGAACACTTGTCGAGGATCGTGAGTGAATGCGATCATCCTTTCCTCTTTACTACTGTACAGAACAAAATAAACATGAATGAAAATCAAAAAATATGTTGAAAGATACAGTAGCTTACCGAAATCTGTATCACGTCAGTTCAATCAGTGTTGCAAACAATGTCACGTAACATTATACCTCAGAAAAACCAGTCATTGACCATAAACTTATAGTCAGCAAGAAAAATAACAAAACAAACCATTTAAAACAAAACGAACTGGATTCGAAACTTAATTATGTAAGTAAGTATAAGTATTATAACTTTATTATTATAAAATGGACTTAAACTGGGTGCTCGCCTGTGTGTATCGTTTTCATTTTATTCTGGAGACTGAACTTGCGCTCTGTTGCCACACTGGAGCGCACTCACCACCAACTGGACAGGGGTGGGAATTACAGTTACAAGCAACATCAGCCTCAGTAATCTGTCAAAATGACGGACGGGCTGCAGATTTTTTCCGTCACTGCTAAAAAAAATTTTCAGTTAACGCGACCTCTGACATATATATATATATATATATATATATATATATATATATACACACGTCACACTACCGCCGGTGACACTCCACGACCGCGGTGGCACGGTTGTCATGCCTACCGTCACAGCCCTACAGTTGATAAAACGTCTCAGGTTACGTATGTAACCATGGTTCCCTGAGAACAGGGAACGAGACTCTGCGTTTACCGCTATGGGGAACCGTCCCACGTGACAGGTGTCCGAAATGCCAAAGAATCACATAACTCCAATCCTATTGGCCGGCGACAGCCTATGACGTCATCATGGCGCGAACCCGGAAGTATAAAGGGGGCGCCCGAGGAAGCAGTCAACACCTACTCGTCTTGAGGGACTGTCCAGCAGGCAGCCCGAAGCATGGCCCAGGAACGCAGAGTCTCGTTCCCTGTTCTCAGGGAACCATGGTTACATACGTAACCTGAGACGTTCCCTTTCGAAAGGGAACTCAACTCTGCGTTTACCGCTATGGGGAACGATATACCCACGCCGCCATGCTAAGGAGAGTGCATGCCAAATGACTAGACAAACGTCCAGCAGTTTCCAGAGAAACGCCGGGAGCAACTCCCCTCGGGTCACGCAAGGCTGTCAGTGACAGCATTCCCTACGGCCAACAGCCCAGCTGAGCCTAAAGGAGGCCTTCCGCAGAAAGCCTTCCAAGGCTGCTCAGGGCATCTGGGACCAGCATTCCGTGGAAAGTGGTCCCTTAAAGGGAATGTGGCCAGGAAACCAAAGGGAACCCCGGCCAGTCACTAGAGGGGAACAAAGTCACCCTCAGCGCCACCAAGGAGGCCGTACTAATCTGGCGAAAGCCAAACTTAGTCTGGGCCAGCCCTGTCTGATACACAGAATCTCCAAAGCGCATTCTTCAGGGAAGAGAGCAGGTAAGAGCGACTGCGAAAGAGCAGTGAGCAACTCAAACCCACGCACAGAGATGGGCATCCTGGAGAGCAGAACTCAGCTGAGCGCTATAAACCCTCGTATTGAGGGGAGTATACTCCGCTCACCCTAGGATCTACTCAGTGTCTGATTAAAGCACTGAGGAGGCTGTGTGCTAGAAAAACCCTGGTACAGGGGAGCACAAACCAGCCTAGGGCTGGTCTCAACGGGAGACTTCATAGAAGTCTACAACCAATGACCAGCTTAGGGAGCTAAGCACAATTACGCAGTTAACCCAAAGGGAAGTACGAAGCTCAACCTAACAGACAGACCATACTGTAGGCACATAGTCATGGAGGCCGGAAAAAGGGCCTTCAACATAACTAAAGTTCTTAAAAACGAACTAAATATCACACAGAAACTCAAATGGTATGGTGGTATTCCAGGATGGCCCATAAGGCCACTCACCTGAAAATAGCATGCTGGGCGCACAACCAACCAAGTAGTTAAGTAGCTGTGAGTGCCCACGAAACAGTCCGTCCAACACAATCCAACGAGCAGTGTACTCGGTAAAGAACCTTTTACTCTTTAAGCAAGAGGAGTACAGCGTACGCCATCACGCGCTAAAGAAGGCCCCATGGGCCTATAACCTCAGCAGACACGTGGCATCAGCTCGTGGCAGTGTTACCAAGCTCCAGGCAGAACAAACCGACTACAAAGGAGGTTATTGAGTCAGCTGGAGCCCTGGCCAGCCAGCGACATAAAATCCCTTTTACTATCTTGGGTAAAGAATGTCA
The DNA here is from genome assembly GCA_039654765.1 of Mylopharyngodon piceus. Taxonomy (NCBI): domain Eukaryota; kingdom Metazoa; phylum Chordata; class Actinopteri; order Cypriniformes; family Xenocyprididae; genus Mylopharyngodon; species Mylopharyngodon piceus. The sequence continues at coordinate 1,367,483 of CM077451.1, forward strand.
AAGAAATGCAAAAGGTACATGCCAGCATGTTGCCAAAAGAGGCCCCGAGGGCCTACCCGTCACACGCGGCGTCAGCTAGCGGCCACTAAGAGATGGGCATCCTGGAGAGCAGAACTCAGCTGAGCGCTATAAACCCTCGTATTGAGGGGAGTATAATCCGCTCATCCTAGGATCTACTCAGTGTCTGATTAAAGCACTGAGGAGGCTGTGCGCTAGAAAACCCCTGGTACAGAGGAGCACAAACCAGCCTAGGGCTGGTCTCAACGGGAGACTTCATAGAAGTCTACAACCAATGACCAGCTTAGGGAGCTAAGCACAATTACGCAATTAACCCAAAGGGAAATACGAGGCTCAACCTAACAGACAGACCATACTGTAGGCACATAGTCATGGAGGCCGGAAAAAGGGCCTTCAACATAACTAAAGTTCTAGAAGAAGAACTAAATAATCACAGCAGAAACTCAAACCGCATGGTGGTATTCCAGGGTGGCCCATAAGGCCACTCACCTGAAAACATAACATGCTGGGCGCACGACCAACCATGTAATTAAGTAGCTGTCAGTGCCCACAAAACAGTCCATCCAACACAATCCAGCGAGCAGTGTACTCGGTAAAGAACCTTTTTTACTCTTTAAGCAAGAGGAGTACAACGTACGCCATCACGAGCTAAAGAAGGCCCCATGGGCCTATAACCTCAGCAGACACGTGGCATCAGCTCGTGGCAGTGTTATCAAACTCCAGGCAGAACAAACCGACTACAAAGGAGGTTAATAAGTCAACCGGAGCCCTGGCCAGCCAGCGACATAAAGTCCCTTTTACTGTCTTCAGTAAAGAATATAAAAGAAGTGTAAAAGGTACATGCCAGCATGTTCCCAAAGGAGGCCCCACGGGCCTACCTCTCACACGCGGCGTCAGCTAGCGGCCACTAAAGTTCTAGGAGCAAAATAGAACCGAGTTAAAAACAAGGTAACTACTTAGCTCAACCAGAGCTAAAGGAGACCATGCTCAAGGAAGTAAATGCATAAAACCGAACAACTAGTTGGTTTTAACACAAGAACTCACCCTGAGAGGCAAGCCACTCAGAACATGTACTCAGTAAAAGCACCTTTTACTCTCTAAACGAGAGGAGTACACAGCCAAGCTCCAGCCAGATACATAAGAGGCCTAAAAAGGCCTACGACTCGTAAACACATGGCGTCAGCTAGTGGCAATCACGACCCATCCATGGTGATGAGTCACATAGAAACCAACACACAACTGTGCCAACATGCAAGCTGAAAGGAGGCCCTTGTGGGGCCTTCAACCTCCATGAACACATGGCATCAGCCAGTGGTAGCTTCATGACTAAACCAGCCAGTAGGCCAAGTACTTGATAAGACACCTTAACACTTGGCTAAGAGGAGTACACACTGCGCCACAGTGCTCTACGAGAGGCCTGACCTAGGGCCTACTCTACAGAGGTGGGAGTGGCCGATGGCGGTGTGAGTCAGCAACAAGACTCAACCATGGAAATGAGTCTAAATATAACCAAACCAGCTGTGCCAACATGAAAACTGAAAAGGAGGCCTGGCAGGGCCTACTACTTTTAGCACCATGTGGCGCCAGCCAGTGGTCATAAATAGGGACCAAGCTCAAAGGGGACCAGCTCTAGACCCAACAAGCCAATTGTGGGTAGCTACACAACCTGAGCTAAGCCTACACATACCAACAGGCAATGTACATGGTACAAACAAACATGCTATCATGGTCTAAGGGAGGCCCACAAGGCCTACCACCTCAAACAAACATAGGCCTGAGGCAGTGCTAAGATACGTGAGCAAACTCGCGATCGTAAACCAACAGCGCCAGAGATACAAGCTGTACTCAGAAAGATGCTATCAAAAAGAGCCAACAGACTTAACAGTATATGTAAAACAACTGCTGTGGTCATGATCGACTGGGAGCTAACAGAGATCATACTATTCTAACCAGAATAAGACTCTCTACACTCAACCTGAGTGTGCAATCCAACAGGTGATGCACTCAGTGGAACACAAACCTTAACCGGGGAGTACAACAAAACACCACGTTCTTAGATAGAGGTTAATCACAGCCTGCTATCACAGAACCAGGTGCTAACCTGTGGCAGCACTAGAGTAAGCTCACATATATGAAAGTATGTAGGGCTAAAGCTTAGAACCCAAAGCAAAGGTAAATGCTTTGTAATACATGCCATCCAAACAGGATAAATGTTTTCACGAAACAGATCTGAGATCTGTATTGAACCCTTGAGAACGAGAGCTAAAAACATTTAGCACCATATACTCAAACTTGAATATAATTCAAGGGGCTCATGCGAAGACATTATAAGCATGACAAAGTTCTACAAAGTGGGGCCTAGCAGTACTGCATAACTTATCTTCTCAAAGATAAGGGCCTACCACCTGGGAAAAACAGCACCAGGAAGGCTAATAACAGCCTAAAACCTTAGCTGTTAACCTCAGCCATAGCACCTACTAAATATCAAAGGGGAAATGGGCAAACGGCCAGCAACTCCCTCAGGAGGAGGCCAGAACTAGGAACTATACAACCTCATAGGGATAGTAATAATAAGGGTGATGTAACAAACAAGCACCTAAACCTAGCTCTAGCCTAGCCGCTAGCTAAGGCCTACTGGGCCAAGCAAAGCTTGGGCTCCATTTTGAATCCTTCAAATATGAGGAGAAATGAAGCACTACAAGCAAACAGTGTCAGGCGGCCGATAAAGCCGACCTGCACACAAATAACTGAAGTGACGAGTGCTAACTCAAACCAAACTAAAGTATTAGCTGAGAAGCTACTCTAACATAGGAGGCTACAAAAAGGCGGCCATAAAGTGGCCTGCATGTTTTGAAAACTAGCCAACCTAATGCTACAGTTATTTTGCCCAAAGAACCCCTTCTAACTTTACTGACTACATGCTCAGGAAAGCTATACAGGAAAAACAAGGTCTACATTTTTTATAAACAAAAATATAGACCCAGCTTACCTTCCTGCGGCTCGTAGAACGAAGATTCTCCCTCCTTATTTTTATACCTGAAGAAGGATGAAATCAAGAGTTCTTTTAAGCCTAAAAGCACTTTCACTATCAAGCCAGAAGGCGGCCTTTAGAAAAAATAAATATCAAAGGCCCAGCCGTCAGCCTAACTGTAAAAGACGCACCTGAGCATGATATAAAATATATACATGCATATAAATACATACATATTATATACACACATACATATATATATATATATATATATATAGGAGGTGAAAGAAGAAGAAGAGAGGGTAGATAAAAATCGCCCTTTAAATAGCTGGGGGATTAATTACAAACGCAACGGTGTTTACAATCGGTCACCCATCTCACTCTGGCTTCTTCCTCCTCCCGTCTGTCTGGCTCAGATCCAAATCTGAATAGCTAGGGGGTTTTCCATGCCCTCCCGATCTCAAACGCGGAGATCAGGAAGGAATGAAAAGTCTATGGGAGCCGCAACATTCATGGACAGAAAGGAACCGTTCGTCGAGCCATCCGCGTGCGGCCCCTTCCTTAACGCGCTCTCACGGCGGCTGCAGCACGCCGAAAAGCGCGTCCCAAAAACACAGCAGCTCCACATACCCAGCAGCCAGAGGAGCGCTCGAGCCACTCATTCTCGTGAGCCCCGGGGAAGCCGAGAGAGAATACAATTCTCTCAAACTTCCCAACGAGCTCACCTGCAAGCCCTACGATTGCAGCCGCCGTATTGCCTCAGCACACACGGGGCTAGAATCACCAGGCACAGATGCAGACACCTCTTCCCTCGAGAAGAGTGCCGAACGAGAACGGAGCGTCCCGATAGGGAGACGCTCACAGTAAACAACAGACAAACACACCGACAGCGCCCTCAAGCGCCATCTATGCGCGCTCCTCTCCAGACAGAAAAACGCCAGAAACGTGTAAATCAAGTGTCAAAAACCTGGGACACGGATGAACACATTCTCCTGAACGTTTGTAAGGCATATATAGAGTAATTCTTTACCGGTGTTGAAAACAATGGCATAGACAGAACAGTCCCGAAAGACGAGAAGATGTTGACTGCTTCCTCGGGCGCCCCTTTATACTTCCGGGTTCGCGCCATGATGACGTCATAGGCTGTCGCCGGCCAATAGGATTGGAGTTATGTGATTCTTTGGCATTTCGGACACCTGTCACGTGGGACGGTTCCCCATAGCGGTAAACGCAGAGTTGAGTTCCCTTTCGAAAGGGAACCTAGAATATCAAAATCAATTGCAGGCGGTAGATTCTTTTCCTATTTAGCACCCAAACTCTGGAATTGTCTTCCTAGCCTTGTTTGGGAAGCAGACAACCTCTGTCAGTTTACATCTAGACTAAAACACATCTCTTTAACCTGGCAAACACATAACATATTATCAATTTCTATTATTCAAATAGTTTCAATGTTTGTTAGGACAATTAATATTCAACAATATTACTGATCTGACTGTACTGATGCTGTTGTATGAGAATGGAACTGAACTGGATGATATCATTTTTTTGCAGAACTGCTTTACAGATGAAATTAACTAATTTAATAATTGATGAACTTTACAACGGACCCGAATCAACACTGAACTGACTTCAGCTGAACAGCCGAAATGCATAATTTTCCTATTTTTACTGTAAAGCTGTTTTGAAACAATCTGTATTGTATAAAGCTATATGAATAAAGGTCTTGATTAAAGAGAATTTTCAAATTCAGTTCTCTTTCTCTCTTTTTTTTTTTTTTTTTTTTTACAATGAACTTATATGAACACACAAAAAAAGTGTTACATTTGGTTTATTCTGGATTCTTCCGAAATCATTATGTTCAGAAGATTACAAGGAGTCTGATGTTACGGAAAATCTCTGACCAGAATTATAATATTTCACTTGGCAATTAATCTGGGACCTTTAGATTTCTTATCATCAACAACTTAACCACTTGTATGGAAGGCTAATCTGAACTATAATTTGGTTGTGAGCAAGCAGTAGGCCAGATATAATGTTATTAGCAAGCCATGTAACCCTTAACTGTAATTAGACTAGCCAGTTTATGACCATGAAACCCATGATAATGCACTGCATGAGGCTCAGTGCGCAATAGGGTGCCTAATGAATGAGTATGAGAATCTAAAATATCAAATTACTGTGACTAATCAAATATCTAAATTAAGATTGCATCTAAAATGATGATCAATGTAGGAAGAACTTCAGTGTTTTGACATTTCATTTGATTTAGAGTCAGATTAATAATGGGATTAAAATTTTAAAGGACATACAGAAGCACGGAAAAAGATGTGCAGGAAACCTTCACCTACTTGTAGGTGGTTCTTGTATGTAAACAAAAAAATGCTGATATAAACTTGCTCTAGCAGATGTAAGAGCAAATCCAAACAAAGTTCTGTTATCTTGATCTTCTCTCCAGATGAGTTTTATTGCTTTATTGCAGGGTGTTTGATCTAAGCTTTTGTCTTAGCAGGAAAATCAAATCTTACAGTATTTCTTGTTTACTCTGTTGTGGTCAGGTGCGCCGTTGACACGGGGGACAGGGGGGTCAGGACCCCCGCAGTTTTGATGAGGGAAAATAGCTTGCGCGCTATACCCCAAATTCCAACAAACATCACAATCATTGTAAGTAATTCAAGCCATACACCAATGTTAAGTTTTAAAATGTTTATTTCAGACATGATTATTTTCTCTGTTGTTAGCCTACATGTATGTAGCCATAGGCTAGCCTATTCCTATTTGACAGCTTACGGTACGTCGTCTTCTTCTAATGGTGCTTGCTTCTGACTGTCCGGTCCTAAACAGGCAGGGAATTTACTAGTCTTACTTGCGCTTGGCTGTCTCAGCTGTAAAACGAGTTTCTACTTTCTTGTAGTCTGCCTGGCACAACCACAAACATGAAGCCAATGAAACAGAGAAGTATTGCCTCGTTTTTTCAAAAGGCAAAGGTAAGTTGACATACTTTTTATACATGCCCAGCCTATATGAAATGCCAATTGTCATCATTCCCCCAGATGCCATTTAGCCATGTTTGTGAAGGTCCTAAATTTTAAATGATTTATTTTAATCCAATAAAATATTTTTTTTAATCCAATAATAGTTTAAGTCAGTGGCTCTCAAAGTGTGGTACGACTCAGGCTCCCTCTAGTGGTATGCAGAGGAATCACTAAATTAAATATAAATTAATGTTAAAACACTATCCCCCGGTTTCACAGACAAGGCTTAAAGGGATAGTTCACCCAAAAATGAAAATTAGCCCATGATTTACTCACCCTCAAGCCATCCTAGGTGTATATGACATTCTTCTTTCAGACGAATACATCTGGAGTTATATTAAATAATGTCCAGGGTAATCCATGCTTTATAATGGGAGTGGATGGTGGCCCAAAATTTGAAGTCCAAAAAATTGCACCCATCCATTAAAAAAGAGGTCCACACGGCTCCAGGGGGTTAATAAAGGCTTTCTGAAACAAAGCAATGCGTTTGTGTAAGAAAAATATCCATATTTAAAACTTTATAAACTGTAATCTCTAGCTTCCGATAACTGTCATACGCGCGTTCACAAGAGAGTGGCGTCCCAGCTTATGACGTAAGACACAGGCGCAGTGTGAGCTCCGGTGACAAACACAGAAGCACAGAGGAGAGAGCAAAACAAAATACCGGTCACGAATTAAAAGTACAAAACTAGGATTTATAAAGAAAAATGTAGGAGGATTTCAATATAAGCCAAGAGGAGACTGAGTTTTTTGCATAGCCATATTTGTTTGAACCGGAGTATACCGACCAGGAACTCCGGGAGATGGAAGAGGCTGCAGGAGCAGCAGCACAAACAACAGAACTGAGGAGACAGAGAGCTCATGACCCCTTATTTACACTGCATGCGTCTGTGGCGTCTGTCAAAAATAGACTTGCAGCCTATCTTTAGCGAAGCGGTGCGGTGAGCAGCTTCTGAAACATGCTGCGGCGCGGCTGGTGTAAACACAAGCATTGTGTAGTGTCTGGACAGGATCAGAGTAGCCAACCAACTTTAGAATTTTGAGAATGCTTTTAGCCTCCTGAACTCGTCATGCAAATCACATGATGGCTTCTGTCCGTCTGCGCCAAACTACCCCAATGTCAAGCTATATTGCTTTGGCGAAGCAAGACAGCACACCATGATCCTCCAAAACAACTTCAAATGGCACCCAAATCAACCCATGGTGGGCTAATGGCCATGTGGCCCTCAAACACTGGCCAAAACCCCAATACACATCACACACACACACATATAGAGAAAAACTCTTGTAATTCAAATTATAAGTTAACCATTCTTTCAAGAAAGTATATGGCGTATCCCTTTTTATGTATGCTGTCCCCATGTGTAATTAGCCTAGTTGTGATTTTTAGATATTCGAGAATAAGTTTAAATGCTTGTACTCATATGTGTGTTTTCTTAATGTCTTTTTCACCCTATCATGTTTAGTCTTGTTTCAAACCTCTCCGAATGTTTTAATTAACAATGTATGTTACGTTACTGTAAAATGCATTTTTTATTTTTAAAGTCTTTTGGAGTAAAAATTACCAATTCTGAAACCATCATAAATTACGCAAATTAGGTTGTAAACGGAGACAAAGAAAACGTTCTCCTGCAAAAAAATGCACCTGTCATGATCCCAGCTCTGTGTCTTTTGTTTTATATGGACTCTTGCAACACACTAACTGTTGCACTTCACCCTGGACTACATTTCCCATCATCCATTGCACTGATTACACACACACGGCTGTAGCCAATCACACACCCTACCTAAGCCATGGACTTTCTCTCTGTCACTGCTGAGTATTGTTTAGCATTTATGCTGTGTTAGCGTAGCTACTTTATAGAGCCAGTTCCTGGTCCTAGTTTGAGTTTGTAGTTCTAGTCAAAGTCTAGTCGCGTCTTGTTTTCTTATTGCCTGTTTCCTGATTACCTGCTTGTCTTGGACTTCTCTCTTGCCCTGCCGTTTGGACTCTGTTTGCACCTCTCTTGGACAATTGCCTGTTTACCCTGGATTATTCTTTAGCCTAGCCCTCCTGGATATTGTTTGCCACTGATCGACCACGCTTGTCCCTGGTATACTCTTTGTCAAGTCAAGTCAAGTCACCTTCATTTATATAGCGCTTTTAACAATGCAGATTGTGTCAAAGCAGCTTTACAGTGATAACTGGTATATAATTTTGGCTGCACAGCAGCTCTCAAAGAAAATGGTGTCATTATCCATCTTAAGTAAATTCAGTATTGATTCATTCCGATGTAAGAATCAATAGTTATTAATTTAGTTAATTTATCTATATCAGCACTGGAGTAAACAGTGATGTCATCATCCAGCTCAGTTCAGTTCGCATACAATGGTGTCAATGCAGGCAGATCAAAACACTGCTGAATATCAAATGTCAAGTGTCCCCAACTAAGCAAGCCAAAGGCGACAGCGGCAAGGAACACAAACTCCAACAGGTGACATCAGGTGGCAAACAGTTGTTAAAATGGAGAAAAAAACCTTGGGAGGAACCAGGCTCAGTCGCGAACAGTGCTTTATGATAGCTGCCTGAATCATAATAAGTCAGATGGAATCGCAACAGTCAAAGTATTTATTCCAGTTCCATCCAGTTGAGGATCGTATTCATCACGCCGGTATGGACGGTTTGTTGAGGAACTGTGCCACTGGCTGTCGTGTCGATGAGGCCTTCACAATGGATGATCTAGTTGACTCAATCTCTGCTGATACTTCAGGGCTGCGTTGTGGTCGTGTCAAGGCGCAGGTCCTCGATCTCACCTGGATACGGCCCGGATCCGGCTGACTACGGTAAACCTCGGGATAAACAGAGAGACTAATATTAGCGTAGATGCCATTCTTCTTCTGATGTAATGAGTACATCTGGTGTTATAGGAAGTGTTCCCGGTTCCGGCTGACCTAATTTATGCAGCCTAACAATCCTTTAACGGATTTGAAAACATAAATTGATAATGTGTTATGTGTATGCCAGGTTAAAGAGATGCGTTTTTAGTCTAGATTTAAACTGACAGAGTGTGTCTGCTTCCCGAACAATGCTAGGAAGATTGTTCCAGAGTTTAGGTGCCAAATAGGAGAAGTATCTACCGCCTGCGGTTGATTTTGATATTCTAGGTATTATCAACTGGCCTGAATTCTGAGATCGCAATAGACGTGAAGGACTATAATGCATTAAGAGCTCGCTCAGGTACTGGGGAGCTAAACCATTTAGTGCTTTGTAAGTAATTAGCAAGATTTTAAAATCTATACGATGTTTAACAGGAAGCCAATGCAGTGTTGACAGAACTGGGCTAATATGGTCATACTTCATAGTTCTAGTAAGAACTCTAGCTGCTGCATTTTGTACGAGCTGTAGTTTATTTATCAAGCGAGCAGGGCAACCACCCCATAGAGCATTACAGTAATCTAGCCTTGAGGTAATGAACGCATGAACTAACTGTTCTGCATTTGCCATTGAAAGCATATGTCGTAGTTTAGATATATTTTTAAGATGGAAGAATGCGGTTTTACAGATGCTAGAAACATGGCTTTCAAATGAAAGATTGGTATCAAAGAGCACACCCAGGTTCCTAACTGACGACGAAGACTTAACAAAGCAGCCATCAAGTGTTAGAGAGTATTCTAGGTTATTACGTGAAGAAGTTTTTGGTCCAAAAATTTGAATCTCTGTTTTTTTCTGAATTTAGTAGTAGGAAATTACTGGTCATCCAATTTTTTTATATCAGCTATGCATTCCGTTAATTTTGTGAATAGGTAAGTTTTGTCAGGGCACGAAGAAATATAGAGATGAGTATCATCAGCGTAACAGTGAAAACTAACGCCATGCTTCCTAATGATATCTCCCAAGGGTAGCATGTACAGAGTGAAAAGCAACGGTCCTAGTACTGAGCCTTGTGGTACTCCATATTGTACTTGTGATCGATATGACATCTCTTCATTTACTACTACAAACTGATGACGGTCAGATAAGTATGATTTGAACCATGACAGTGCAATTCCACTAATGCCAACATAATTTTCGAGTCTATTTAAAAGAATGTTGTGATTGATAGTGTCAAATGCAGCACTGAGATATAGTAACACTAATAGAGAGATACAACCACGATCTGATAAGAGCAAATCATTAGTAACTCTAATGAGAGCAGTCTCAGTGCTATGGTATGGTCTAAATCCTGACTGGAAATCCTCACAGATAACATTTCTTTCTAAAAAGGAACATAGTTGTAATGATACTGCCTTTTCTAGTATTTTTGATAGAAAAGGAAGATTTGAGATCGGCCTGTAATTTACTAATTCTCTAGGATCAAGTTGTGGTTTTTTTTAATAAGAGGTTTAATAATAGCCAGCTTAAAAGTTTTTGGTACGTATCCTAGTGATAAAGATGAATTAACGATATTAAGAAGAGGATCTATGACCTCTGGAAGCATCTCTTTCAATAGCTTAGTCGGTATAGGGTCTAACACACGTTGTTGATTTTGATGATTTAACAAGTTTAGACAATTCTTCCTCTCCTAAAGCAGCGAATGAATTGAATTTTTCCTCAGGGACACTACAATGCACTGTCTGACACGATACTGTAGTAGTTTTCTCTCTAATATTGTCAATCTTGCAAGTAAAGAAGTTCATAATGTCATTACTGCTGTGCTGTTTGGAAACATCAGAAGTTGAAGCTTTATTTCTTGTTAATTTAGCCACTGTGTCAAATAAATACCTAGGGTTGTGTTTATTTTCTTCTAAAAGTTTTGAAAAATAAGCAGATCTAGCCGTTTTTAAGGCCTTTCTGTACTCAATCATTCTCTCTCTCCACAAAATGCGAAAAACTTCTAGTTTTGTTTTCTTCCAGCTGCGCTCCATTTTTCTGGCTGCTCCCTTAAGGGCCCGAGTGTGCTCGTTGTACCACGGCATTGGACTGATTTCCTTAATCTTTTTTAAGCGCAAAGGAGCAACTGAGTCTAATGTGCTGGAAAAGTCAGAGGCAATAGTTTCTGTTGCAACATCGAGGTCTTCTAAGCTGTCTGGTATGCTAAAACGATGAAACTGATCAGGAAGATTATTTGTAAAGCAATCTTTATTGGTAGAAGTGATGGTTCTACCATATTTGTGGCAGGGAGGCAGTTTAGCAGCCTTGACTAAATGTAGTATACACGAGACTAGATAATGATCAGAGATGTCGTCACTCTGCTGTAGAATTTCAACGGCATCAATATTGATTCCATGTGACAATATTAGATCTAAAGTATGATTACGACAATGAGTGGGTCCTGACACATGTTGTCTAACTCCAGTAGAGTTTAGAATGTCTGTAAATGCCAATCCCAATGCATCTTTATCATTATCTACATGGATATTAAAATCACCAACAACAAGGACTTTATCCGCAGCTAGTACTAACTCTGGTTCATAGACAATTGGAAAAGTTTTTGGGGGAGACCTGACCTGTTGAAAAGAGATGGTATTCATCCCTCCCGGGATGGTGCTGCTATTCTCTCTAGTAATATGGCACATAGTCTTAGAGCGGAAACATGACAAACTACGGCCCAGGTCAGGAAGCAGACATACCGGCTAAACCGACCGTCTGCTAGCTGCCTCACGTTACAGAAGTCAGATAATTCCCAACACATAGAAACTCTTACACCTAGATATTATCACATAGAGACTGTGTCTGTACCCTGAATTAGTAAAAACAAAAAACTTCCAAACCCATTTAATGGTAAAAATTTAATTGATGTTCAACAAATAAAAAATAGAGATAATACTGATAAACAAATGATAAAGCTTGGGTTGCTAAATATTAGATCCCTTTCTTCAAAAACACTTATTGTAAATGATATTATCACAGACAATAATCTAGATGTGCTGTGTTTGACAGAAACTTGGCTAAAACCGGACGATTACATTACTTGAAATGAGTCTAGCCCTCAAGGTTAAGATTATCGACACAATCCTCATCAGAAAGGCAAAGGGGGAGGTGTTGCTGTAATTTATAGTAATATTTACAGTATTAGTCAAAAGTCTTTCAAATATAATTCCTTCGAAGTGATGATACTTTGTGTAACATTATGTAAGTTGACATTTGTGCTGGCTACTGTATACAGGCCACCAGGAACCCATACAGACTTTATCAAAGAATTTGCTGATTTTCTATCGGAGTTAGTACTAGCTGCAGATAAAGTCCTTGTTGTTGGTGATTTTAATATCCATGTAGATAATAAAAAAGACGCATTAGGATTGGCATTTACAGACATTCTAAACTCTATTGGAGTTAGACAACACGTGTCAGGACCCACTCATTGTTGTAATCATACTTTAGATCTAATATTGTCACATGGAATCGATATTGATGCCGTTGAAATTCTGCAGCAGAGTGACGACATCTCAGATCATTATCTAGTCTCGTGTATACTACATTTAGTCAAGGCTGCTAAACTGCCTCCCTGCCACAAATATGGTAGAACCATCATTTCTACCACTAAAGATCGCTTTATAAATAATCTTCCTGATCAGTTTCATCGCTTTAGCATACCGGACAGCTTAGAAGTCCTCGATGTTGCAACAGAAACTATTGCCTCTGTCTTTTCCAGCACATTAGACTCAGTTGCTCCTTTGCGCTTAAAAAAGATTAAGGAAATTAATCCAACACCGTGGTACAATGAGCACACTCGGGCCCTAAAGGTAGCAGCCAGAAAAATGGAGCGCAGCTGGAAGAAAACAAAACTAGAAGTTTTTCGCATTTCGTGGAGAGAGAGAATGATTGAGTACAGAAAGGCCTTAAAAACTGCTAGATCTGCCTATTTTTCAAAACTTATGGAACAAAATAAGCACAACCCTAGGTATTTATTTGATACAGTGGCTAAATTAACAAGAAATAAAGCTTCAACTTCTGATGTTTCCAAAGAGCACAGCAGTAATGACTTTATGAACTTCTTTACTTTCAAGATTGACAATATTAGAGAGAAAATTATAACCATGCAACCGTATACTACAGAATCGCGTCAGACAGTGAATTGTAGTGTCCCTGAGGAAAAATTCAATTCATTTACTGCTTTAGCAGAGGAAGAATTGTCTAAACTTGTTAAATCATCAAAATCAACAACATGTATGTTAGACCCTATACCGACTAAGCTATTGAAAGAGATGCTTCCAGAGGTTATAGATCCTCTTCTTAATATCGTTAATTCGTCTTTATCACTAGGATACGTAACAAAAAGTTTTAAGCTGGCTATTATTAAACCTCTTATTAAAAAAAACACAACTTGATCCTAGAGAATTAGTCAATTACAGGCCGATCTCAAATCTCACTTTTCTGTCAGAAATACTAGAAAAGGCAGTATCATCACAACTATGTTTCTTTTTAGAAAGAAATAGTATCTGTGAGGATTTCCAGTCAGGATTTGGACCGTACCATAGTACTGAGACTGCTCTCATTAGAGTTACTAATGATTTGCTCTTATCATCAGATCGTGGTTGTATCTCTCTATTAGTGTTATTGGATCTTAGTGCTGCATTTGACACTATTGATCACAATATTCTTTTAAATAGACTCGAAAATTATGTTGGCATTAGTGGAATTGCATTGTCATGGTTCAAATCATACTTATCTGACCGTTATCAGTTTGTAGTAGTAAACGAAGAGATGTCATATTGATCACAAGTTCAATATGGAGTACCGCAAGGCTCAGTACTAGGACCGTTGCTTTTCACTCTGTACATGCTACACTTGGGAGATATCATAAGGAAGCATGCCATTAGTTTTCACTGTTACGCTGATGATACTCAGCTCTATATTTCTTCGCGCCCTGACGAAACTTACCAATTCACAAAATTAACGGAATGCATAGCTGATACAAAAAATTGGATGACCAGTAATTTCCTACTACTAAATTCACAGAGATTCTAATTTTAGGACCAAAAACTTCTTCACGTAATAACCTATAAATACTGTCTAACACTTGATGGCTGCTCTGTTAAGTCTTCGTCGTCAGTTAGGAACCTGGGTGTGCTCTTTGATACCAATCTTTCATTTGAAGGCCATGTTTCTAGCATCTGTAAAACCGCATTCTTCCATCTTAAAAATATATCTAAACTACGACATATGCTCTCAATGAAAAATGCAGAACAGTTAGTTCATGCGTTCATGACCTCAAGGCTAGATTACTGTAACGCTGTACTGGGTGGTTGTTCCGCTCGCCTGATAAATAAACTACAGCTTGTACAAAATGCAGCAGCTAGAGTTCTTACTAGAACTAGGAAGTATGACCATATTAGCCCAGTTCTGTCAACACTGCATTGGCTTCCTGTTAAACATCGTATAGATTTTAAATCTTGCTAATTACTTACAAAGCACTAAATGGTTTAGCTCCCCAGTACCTGAGCGAGCTCTTAATGCATTATAGTCCTTCACGTCTATTGCGATCTCAGAATTCAGGCCAGTTGATAATACCTAGAATATCAAAATCAACCGCAGGCGGTAGATCCTTCTCCTATTTGGCACCTAAACTCTGGAACAATCTTCCTAGCATTGTTCGGGAAGCAGACACACTCTGTCAGTTTAAATCTAGACTAAAAACGCATCTCTTTAACTTGGCATACACATAACACATTATCAATTTATATTTTCAAATCCGTTAAAGGATTATTAGGCTGCATAAATTAGGTCAGCCGGAACCGGGAACACTTCCTATAACACCACATGTACTCGTTACATCAGAAGAAGAATGGCATCTACGCTAATATTAGTCTTTCTGTTTATCCCGAGGTTTACCGTAGTCAACCGGATCCGGGCCGTATCCAGGTGAGATCGAGGACCTGCGCCTTGACACGACCACAACGCAGCCCTGAAGTATCAGCAGAGATTAAGTCAACTAGATCATCCATTGTGAAGGCCTCATCGACACGACAGCCAGTGGCACAGCTCCTCAACAAACCGCCTGTACCGGCGTGATGAATACGATCCTCAACTGGATGGAACTGGAATAAATACTTTGAATGTTGTGATCCTATCGGACTTATGATAGCTACCTGAATCGTAACAAAGCACTGTTCGCCAGAGGAGAACTGGCCCCCCGACTAAGCCTGGTTTCTCCCAAGGTTTTTTTCTCCATTTTAACACCTATTTGCCACCTGTTTGCCACCTGATGTCACCTGTTGGAGTTTGGGTTCCTTGCCGCTGTCACCTTTGGCTTGCTTAGTTGGGGACACTTGACATTTGACTTGACATTTGATATTCAACAGTGCTTTGATCTGCCTGCATTCTTTAAGAGCTGCTGTGCAGCCAAAATTATATACCAGTTATCACTGTAAAGCTGCTTTGACACAATCTGCATTGTAAAAAGCGCTATATAAATAAAGGTGACTTGACTTGACTATACTCTTTGTCTCACCTGCTTTATTCCTGTTTGCTGTTGCCAACCCATGCCTGTTATTGACTATGACTTTGTCTAATAAAAGCCTGCACATGGATCCGCAAGTATCGTTTGTTCACGCCGTAACAGCACCCTCCCCATTAGCTGGTGCATCCAAGGAGGCGTTTTGGCTTGTTTGTCCTTAAAAGACAACAACATGCCTGTTCCTTTGTCTCTCGATTGTCTCTCGCCATCTCACGCACATCTCTCCCGGACGTCTCTCGGCGACCGCGCTCACATCACGCACTCCTCTCCGACGACCATACTTCGGCAAAACTTACTTTCAGGTTACCTCAGTTCAAACTTCCCACGGAGACACGGAAGAAGCCAACGAACTTCAGCCACGGGCGCACTGAATCTCTACACGTCTCTATCTGAAACTCAGCACTCAAACTCATGCAAGTACCCATCTATTTTAGATGCGCTAAGTTTACTTGACCTAACAAGGTGATTTGATTCTTTGCTGACTCTCAAGGTACTATCTGTAAGTTTTGCCATTCTTTTGTTTTCTTTCTTTTCTTGTCTCTACTTTCGTTTCTGTATATATGTATTCTTTGTTTATATTTAGTCATATATGTATTCATAGTTTCATATATTAAATCCATTAAATATTCACGCTTGATTGCCTCTTGTGATGCTCATGAAGAAAACCAAGTCCATTTAACGTTCCTGATGCTGTTGCTATATGCTTTGTACTATTGGTGTTAGAAAAGAAAATTATTCCTCTTGGCCAGAAGAATAGTTTCCTTTTTGGAGTTGATAACAGATCGGCAAACTGAAGTTAATTCTAAAACTAGAACTAATGCTAGACCATATATATATATATGCACAATTGGTTATAATCCGTTGTAATTAATTGGCTATATACATAATTTTTGGTCGATTTATATTATAATTGATCATAACGTGTTATGATTTAATTATATATACAAACCCGATTCCAAAAAAAGTTGGGACACTGTACAAATTGTGAATAAAAAAGGAATGCAATAATTTACAAATCTCATAAACTTATATTTTATTCACAATAGAATATAGATAACATATCAAATGTTGAAAGTGAGACATTTTGAAATGTCATGCCAAATATTGGCTCATTTTGGATTTCATGAGAGCTACACATTCCAAAAAAGTTGGGACAGGTAGCAATAAGAGGCCGGAAAAGTTAAATGTACATATAAGGAACAGCTGGAGGACCAATTTGCAACTTATTAGGTCAATTGGCAACATGATTGGGTATAAAAAGAGCCTCTCAGAGTGGCAGTGTCTCTCAGAAGTCAAGATGGGCAGAGGATCACCAATTCCCCCAATACTGCAGCGGAAAATAGTGGAGCAATATCAGAAAGGAGTTTCTCAGAGAAAAATTGCAAAGAGTTTGAAGTTATCATCATCTACAGTGCATAATATCATCCAAAGATTCAGAGAATCTGGAACAATCTCTGTGCGTAAGGGTCAAGGCCGGAAAACCATACTGGATGCCCGTGATCTTCGGGCCCTTAGACGGCACTGCATCACATACAGGAATGCTACTGTAATGGAAATCACAACATGGGCTCAGGAATACTTCCAGAAAACATTGTCGGTGAACACAATCCACCGTGCCATTCGCCGTTTTCTAAAACTCTATAGGTCAAAAAAGAAGCCATATCTAAACATGATCCAGAAGCGCAGGCGTTTTCTCTGGGCCAAAGCTCATTTAAAATGGACTGTGGCAAAGTGGAAAACTGTTCTGTGGTCAGAAGTTCTTTTTGGAAAACTGGGACGCCATGTCATCCGGACTAAAGAGGACAAGGACAACCCAAGTTGTTATCAGCGCTCAGTTCAGAAGCCTGCATCTCTGATGGTATGGGGTTGCATGAGTGCGTGTGGCATGGGCAGCTTACACATCTGGAAAGGCACCATCAATGCTGAAAGGTATATCCAAGTTCTAGAACAACATATGCTCCCATCCAGACGTCGTCTCTTTCAGGGAAGACCTTGCATTTTCCAACATGACAATGCCAGACCACATACTGCATCAATTACAACATCATGGCTGCGTAGAAGAAGGATCCGGGTACTGAAATGGCCAGCCTGCAGTCCAGATCTTTCACTCATAGAAAACATTTGGCGCATCATAAAGAGGAAGATGCGACAAAGAAGACCTAAGCCAGTTGAGCAACTAGAAGCCTGTATTAGACAAGAATGGGATAACATTCCTATTCCTAAGCTTGAGCAACTTGTCTCCTCAGTCCCCAGACGTTTGCAGACTGTTATAAAAAGAAGAGGGGATGCCACACAGTGGTAAACATGGCCTTGTCCCAACTTTTTTGAGATGTGTTGATGCCATGAAATTTAAAATCAACTTATTTTTCCCTTAAAATGATAAATTTTCTCAGTTTAAACATTTGATATGTCATCTATGTTGTATTCTGAATAAAATATTGAAATTTGAAACTTCCACATCATTGCATTATTCACAATTTGTACAGTGTCCCAACTTTTTTGGAATCGGGTTTGTATTTTGCCTATAATTTGTGCTAATTCGTTACAATTGACTAGAGTGGCCGCGGATCAGCTCCGGTAGCCGCGTCGCAGCTGTAACACGCCGCCGTGGTGGTGCTCATGCGGGATATGCAAAGCTATACCAACAGAGGTTGAGAGTGTTTGCTGCCACGAATGGGCAATTGGAATGCCACCTTTAGAAATTTATGCTGCCGGTGAGAGGACTGAGCTCTGCTGTGTAACACAATATGAAGGCTTTCTGCCTTTGTTGAGCCAAAGTGTATTCGAAGTAGTATTCTCCCTACCTCGTATAAACTGGAGGCGTCGACCAAGGCCTGAAGGACCTGGTGGTACACAATCTGTGGAGTAAGTATTTTTTTTGTGTGTGTGTTTGTAAATATTATGTTGTTATAGGTGTGGGCTAGCTGTATTCACTCTATGCATTTGTTTTACAGTCAGGTTGGTGGCATACCGAGTTGTGCTAGTTTTAAATGTTAAATTGCATGTAAAGAATAAAAAAATTATAATAATTAAAAAAAACTTTACAACAGTTACATGAGTGATTACTTAAAAACTTCATATAGCAATCATATTACAGTATTTGTTGAATATATACCTCATTTGGCTGAAACAACAGCGCAGGCGTAGGCATAGCTGATGATTTCAGAAGTCGTCATGTACTTCTACTCTTCTCTGCCTTGTAATCCTCGGAGCGGAAATGCTGACTGCACAGCAAGCATTTATATAATTTTTCCACGGGTGTATTTACATCCCAGCGAGTAGCGAGCAGCCATAGCTTCAATCGTTCAGGATCCTTTACAGGGAATTTGTGAAATGGTGCATCTTCCTTTTGATGTCGGCGCATGTAATCTCAAGACTTTAGCTTTGTTGAAGCAACCTGGATATTCACAAGAAATCACCATTTTAACTCTAATAAAATGTAGAGTATAGCTCAAACAATTCGCGTGGATTTCCTTTGCTGTACACAACTTGGTTCTCGTGAGACTAGCATATTCAGTAACACCTTATTTTAGGGTCTTTTAACTAGTTGTTTATTAGCATGCATATTACTAGAATATTGGCTATTTATTAGTACTTATTAAGCACATATTAATGCCTTATTCTGCATGACCTTATTCTACATTCTTAATCCTACCCAATACCTAAACTTAACAACTAACTTACTAATTATTAATAAGCAGTAAATTAGGAGTTTATTAAGAGAAAAGTCATAATTAATAGTTTATATGTGTTCCCTATACTAAAGTGTTACCACATATTCTCACCGGAGCTCACGCTGCGCCTGCGTCTTACGTCATAAGCTGGGACACCACTCTCTCGTGAACGCGTGTATGACGGTTAGCGGAAGCTAGAGATTACAGGTTATAAAGTTTTAAATATGGATATTTTTCTTACACAAATGCATCGCTTTGCTTCAGAAGACCTTTATTAACCCCCCGGAGCCGTGTGGACTTTTTTGTTCTGTGTTTAGAATTTGGGCCACCATCCACTCCCATTATAAAGCATTGATTAGCCTATACATTATTTAATATAACTCTGATTGTATTCGTCTGAAAGATGAATGTCATATACACTAAGGATGGCTTGAGGGTGAGTAAATCATGGGATAATTTTCATTTTTGGGTGAACTATCCCTTTAAGCTAGTCCTAGACTAAAATGCATGTTTCAGCTGTTGTAACTGAACGTAACTTGTACTGACAGATCTTCAAATATGTCAGAGCCATTGTTTTGTCTCAAGATGCACACCAGTAATGTTTTTTTTTCTAGTGTACGTTTATAAAAGCTACTTAAATGCCCTAACTGAACTAAGGCTTAATCCTGGTTTAGGCTAAGCCCTGTCTGTGAAACCGGGGCTATACATTTTAATTTAATCTTTGAGTAAGTTTGTTTTTGTTTTTTTACATTTAAGTACAGTACAGTTTTTATTTAACCCCTTAAGCCCAAAGTATCCCGTCGGTGGGACACCACCCCCGCGAAAAAAAAAATCATAATCAAATTACTAAGCAACCACTGACAGGAATAACACAAAATAGATATCATTTTAAAGCTTAGAAACTTTTTAAATTTAATTAGAATAATAAATTTAATAAATTAGAATAATAAATTTAAAGCTTTTTAATGCATCCAACCATTTTGTTCAACTCTTAAGGAGTGCTGAGTCATCACTCTAAAGGCAGGACCACACCAAGCCAACGGTTGTCCATCGGGCAGTTTTTGTTCGTCGGCCGACTAAGTTTTCTCAGTGTGTTCCACACCGTCGGCTGAAGTTGGTCCTCGTCTGCTTTTTTCGGCCGACTCGACATGCTGAATCGGTGTCAGAGCTCGTCGGTCCGTCGGGCCATCTGATCATTCTGATTGGCTGTTCAGCTACTGCCACCTGCTGGTACGGAAAGGCATTTCATCTTACGCAGGCGCAGAACGGACGTGCTACTTGGCCGACGGCTGTCAAACGTCGGTTTGGTGTGTCAGGGCAACTTTGGACCCAGACACTGCCGACGTGAGCCAACCCGCTTTCTGCTTCTGCTTTCGTCGCCACTAGTTCGTTGGCGTCGTCTTGGTGTGTTCCTGCCTTAAAACGGAGTGTACCGCCACCTAGCTGTAAAAACAAATTAATAAACATATTTTTCAAAACTCCTGCCTAGATCATCACGAAATAGGTGTTATTTGAAAGCTTAGAGTCTGAACTTTACAATGAATGTAGCCATTTTGATTAACTCCTAAGTACTGCTGAGTTATTTGCTGAAAAACAATTTTTAAAAAAATCATAATTTATGATTTTTATTTATTTTTTTTTTGTACTTTGTACTCCAATGTGTCAAAAGCATCGTACAGCTCAGATAACCATGTGTTATATGTCATTTGAAAGGTCTCATGGAGTAGAATACAACGAGTATAATTGTTTTGGGCTTTGACTAAACTTGAGCGAGTTTTTGTACGTGTCCTGCGCTCGATTGCTCCTGTCTGCCTCGCTCCTGTCTGCCTGTCTGCCTCGCTGCTCAGAGTGGTTTGCGTCTGTAACTCTGTATAGCTTTGATTTGAATCTCTTACTTTCATTCATTGTTGCTTATATTATCATTACCTTATATCTAATATATCTAATATTGCCTAACACATTAATCTGACGTCGCTAGCTTTTAATCTTTTAATCTAAATCGCTATTACAACGCGTTTGCATCTTGCTAGCTTGTTAACTTGTCATCAGTCTCTCGCGCGCTCCTTTTCTTTTTCTACGCGTTCATCAAACAGCTGTGGTAAGTCGGATCAGTGTACAAACACGGTGAGTCATGTCATCCTCTCCTTCTATTGTTACTTGCTCTGCTTGTCACATGTTCAGTATAGCTTTCTCTGTCAGCAACGAGGGATTTACATGTCATAAATGTAGGGAAATAGTCAGGCTGACAGAGAAAATCTCAGAATTAGAGACACGCAACCAAACTTTAATCGAGGATAGTAAGAATGCAAGGGCTTCAGATACTGTTTTGGATGTGACTAGCTTAGTGAACTTCCGGCTGTAGAGCCCGCGCAGCAGGGCAATTGGGTACGGTGAGGCGGCCTAGCCGCGGAAAACGCCACTCTTCCATTCCGATTAGAACATCAAACAGGTTCTCCACACTCAGTGACGCACCCACTGAGAATCCTGTTGAAAGTGCCCTAGTTATTGGCGATTCTATTACACGGAACATGAAAATAGAGCCACCAGCCACCATAGTCACATGTTTGCCGGGAGCCAGAGCACCTGACATCAAAGCAAATTTACAAGTGCTGGCTAATGCTAATCGTAAATAAAAAATTATAGTTCACGTCGGCACTAATGATGTTCGACTTCGCTAGTTGGAGATCACTAAAATTAACATTAAAGAGGTGTGTGAACTCACAAGTACGATGTCAGAAACAGTAATTTGCTCTGGCCCTCTTCCTGTTCATCGGAGTGATGAGATAGTTAGCAGATTATCATCACTCAGTGGCTGGCTGTCTAAGTGGTGTCCGCAGAATAATATAGGTTTCATAAAACTTTTCCAATTGTCTTGTTGCAGACCTGACCTGTTGAAAAGAGATGGTATTCATCCCTCCTGGGATGGTGCTGCTCTTCTCTCTAGTAATATGGCACATAGTCTTAGAGCTGAAACATGACAAACTGGGGCCCAGGTCAGGAAGCAGACATATTGGCTAAACCGACCGTCTGCTAGCTGCCTCACGTTACAGAAGTCAGATAATTCCCAACACATAGAAACTCTTCCACCTAGATATTATCACATAGAGACCGTGTCTGTACCCCGAATTAGTAAAAACAAAAAACTTCCAAACCCATTTAATGGTAAAAATTTAATTGTTCAACAAATAAAAAATAGAGATAATACTGATAAACAAATGATAAAGCTTGGGTCGCTAAATATTAGATCCCTTTCTTCAAAAACACTTATTGTAAATGATATTATCACAGACAATAATCTAGATGTGCTGTGTTTGACAGAAACTTGGCTAAAACCGGACGATTACATTACTTTAAATGAGTCTAGCCCTCAAGGTTACGATTATCGACACAATCCTTGTCAGAAAGGCAAAGGGGGAGGTGTTGCTGTAATTTATAGTAATATTTACAGTATTAGTCAAAAGTCTTTCAAATATAATTCCTTCGAAGTGATGGTGCTTTATGTAACGTTATGCAAGTTGACATTTGTGCTGGCTACTGTATACAGGCCACCAGGAGACCATACAGACTTTATCAAAGAATTTGCTGATTTTCTATCGGAGTTAGTACTAGCTGCAGATAAAGTCCTTGTTGTTGGTGATTTTAATATCCATGTAGATAATGATAAAGACGCATTGGGATTGGCATTTACAGACATTCTAAACTCTATTGGAATGAGACAACACGTGTCAGGACCCACTCATTGTCATAATCATACTTTAGATCTAATATTGTCACATGGAATTGATATTGATGCCGTTGAAATTCTGCAGCAGAGTGACGACATCTCAGATCATTATCTAGTCTCGTGTATACTACATTTAGTCAAGGCTGCAAAACTGCCTCCCTGCCATAAATATGGTAGAACCATCACTTCTACCAGTAAAGATCGCTTTATAAATAATCTTCCAGATCAGTTTCATCGCCTTAGCATACCAGACAGCTTAGAATACCTTGATGTTGCAACAGAAACTATTGCCTCTGTCTTTTCCAGCACATTAGACTCAGTTGCTCCTTTGCGCTTATAAAGATTAAGGAAATTAATCCAACGCCGTGGTACAATGAGCACACTCGGGCCCTAAAGGGAGCTGCCAGAAAAATGGAGCGCAGCTGGAAGAAAACAAAACTAGAAGTTTTTCGCATTTCGTGGAGAGAGAGAATACAGAAAGGCCTTAAAAACTGCTAGATCTGCCTATTTTTCAAATCTTTTAGAAGAAAATAAACACAACCCTAGGTATTTATTTGATACAGTGGCTAAATTAACAAGAAATAAAGCTTCAACTTCTGATGTTTCCAAAGAGCACAGCAGTAATGACTTTATGAACTTCTTTACTTGCAAGATTGACAATATTAGAGAGAAAATTATAACCATGCAACCGTCTACTACAGTATCGCGTCAGATAGTGCATTGTAGTGTCCCTGAGGAAAAATTCAATTCATTCACTGCTTTAGGAGAGGAAGAATTGTCTAAACTTGTTAAATCATCAAAATCAACAACATGTATGTTAGACCCTATACCGACTAAACTATTGAAAGAGATGCTTCCAGAGGTCATAGATCCTCTTCTTAATATCGTTAATTCGTCTTTATCACTAGGATACGTACCAAAAAGTTTTAAGCTGGCTATTATTAAGCCTCTTATTAAAAAACCACAACTACAACCACAACCTAGAGAATTAGTCAATTACAGGCCGATCTCAAATCTCACTTTTCTGTCAAAAATACTAGAAAAGGCAGTATCATCACAACTATGTTCCTTTTTAGAAAGAAATAGTATCTGTGAGGATTTCCAGTCAGGATTTAGACCGTACCATAGTACTGAGACTACTCTCATTAGAGTTACTAATGATTTGCTCTTATCAGATCGTGGTTGTATCTCTCTATTAGTGTTACTGGATCTTAGTGCTGCATTTGACACTATTGCTCACAACATTCTTTTAAATAGACTCGAAAATTATGTTGGCATTAAGTGGAATTGCATTGTCATGGTTCAAATCATACTTATCTGACCGTTATCAGTTTGTAGTAGTAAACGAAGAGATGTCATATTGATCACAAGTTCAATATGGAGTACCGCAAGGCTCAGTACTAGTACCATTGCTTTTCACTCTGTACATGCTACCCTTGGGAGATATCATTAGGAAGCATGGCGTTAGTTTTCACTGTTACGCTGATGATACTCAGCTCTATATTTCTTTGCGCCCTGACGAAACTTACCAATTCACAAAATTAACGGAATGCATAGCTGATATAAAAAATTGGATGACCAGTAATTTCCTACTACTAAATTCAGAAAAAACAGAGATTCTAATTTTTGGACCAAAAACTTCTTCACGTAATAACCTAGAATACTGTCTAACACTTGATGGCTGCTCTGTTAGGTCTTCGTATAACACCAGATGTACTCGTTACATCAGAAGAAGAATGGCATCTATGCTAATATTAGTCTCTCTGTTTATCCCGAGGTTTACCGTAGTCAACCGGATCTGGGCCGTATCCAGGTGAGATCGAGGACCTGCGCCTTGACACAACCACAACGCAGCCCTGAAGTATCAGCAGAGATTGAGTCAACTAGATCATCCATTGTGAAGGCCTCATCGACACGACAGCCAGTGGCACAGTTCCTCAACAAACCGTCCATACCGGCGTGATGAATACGATCCTCAACTGGATGGAACTGGAATAAATACTTTGAATGTTGCGATCCCATGGGATTTATGATAGCTACCTGAATCGTAACAAAGCACTGTTCGCCAGAGGAGAACTGGCCCCCCGACTAAGCCTGGTTTCTCCTAAGGTTTTTTTTCTCCATTTTAACACCTATTTGCCACCTGTTTGCCACCTGATGTCACCTATTGGAGTTTGGGTTCCTTGCCGCTGTCGCCTTTGGCTTGCTTAGTTGCCGCTGTCGCCTTTGGCTTGCTTAGTTGGGGACACTTGACATTTGATATTTAACAGTGCTTTGCATCTGCCTGCATTGACACCATATCACTGTAAAGCTGCTTTGACACAATCTGCATTGTAAAAAGCGCTATATAAATAAAGGTGACTTGACTTGACTTGACTTGAAGCCCCGCAAGACCCATATGTAAATAATAAAATTAGAGAACATTATTTACAGCAGATTCTCATGATTAAGATGAGTCCAACATCAGCATAATCCAATAAGCCGATCACAAGTTAGATGTAGCTATCACTTGGCATTTTTGCTTATAACTTCATGAAACATGCATAGATTGTAGAAAATCGTCATCATTACAGTGAATTCTCCCTATTGAAATGAGTCCAAGATCAACATAATCCAATAAGCCGATCACAAGTTACTCCACGTGAAAGAACAGTTTTAAAAATGCCCATCAGGGGGCGCCAATGGATAAACAAAAAGACTACCTTGGTTCCAAATGCTGTAACTTTTTATTTCTTTATGGGATGAAAAATTTGAAATTTGATCCAGATACAGAAATTTTATCCAGATACAGCTCGCATATAGAGGAACATCACCAAAAAAGAATTGTCCTCCTATCTTATTTCCTCTCCGAGTTATTGCATGTCAAATATGAAATGTATGCAAAATTTCCCTTGAGCAAACTTTTATTTTTTGATTTATCAGCAGTTTCTCAGCATTTGAATGTCCAAATTTAATTTATTTTTTTGTATTTAAAAATGTAAAAAGTTTTCTTTAAAACGATATCAACCTTTCGACTCTCCGTGCTAGAGATTTGAAGTTATGAGTCATTATTTTTGTGCATGTCACAATTAAAAATGCCTACCTTTGTTCAAAATGCTGTAACTTTTGATTTCTTCATGCGATCACCATAAAATTTGACCCAGATACAGCTCACATATAGAGAAATATCACCAAAAAAGAATGAACCTGCTACCTTATTTCCTTCATGAGATATTCCATTTTAAATTAGAAAGATATGTAAATTTTCCCACTTTTTTTAGCAGTTTATTTGTAGTTTCTTAGCATGAGAATGTCCAAAATTTAAAAAGTTTCTTTTCAAACGATACCAACCTTTTGACTCTCCTTACTAAAGTTCTTTACTTTTTTGTGTTTCAGAAAAAAAAAAAAACTCTGAAAATAACCTCAGGGCTTAAGGGGTTAACACATTTTAATTTAATCATTATTACCTCTGAGCTGTATTATTTAATCTGTAAATGAATGGTAACATCTGGATTGTGTTTTATTATTAGGGGCCAAGCACCGAAGTGCGAAGGCACCTCTTGTAATCGTTAGTTAGGGGCCAAGCACCGAATGTGCGTAGGCACCTATTGTATCTGTTGCCGTTTTTTTTTTTTAGGGGTTCAAGCACGAAGTGCTGAAACCCTATTGTAATTGTTAGGATTTTTATTATTATTATTATTAGGGGCCAAGCACCTTCGGTGCTTAGGCACCTATTGTATCTGTTGGCGTTCTTTTTTTTTTATTATTATTATTAGGGGCCAAGCACCGAAGGTGCGTAGGCACCTATTGTATCTGTTGGCGTTCTTTTTAACTATTATTATTATTCTGCTTCTTCTTCTTCTACTCTGGAAGTCTATGGCAGCCCATAGAACCGTATGCTAAAAAGTTGTGAAATTTGGCACACTGTTAGAGGACAGTCTAAGCTATGTCCACAGCAAATTTGGAGTCTCTAACTCAATCGCTCTAGTGCCACCAGCTGTCCAAAGTTTCACTGATGTTTATGTTAATAACTTTTGAACCGTAAGGGTTAGAATCAAAATTCCTCTGATTCCTTGGGTCAAGACGAAACGATTGCACCCTATGACGTCATTTTCCGTCATGAAAATTTTTCAGCCATTTTGAATTTTCTGAAAAACCTACTTTTTCGAACTCCTCCTAGGCCGTTACTCCGATTTTCACGAAAATTGAACCAGATCATCTTCAGACCATGCTGACAAAAAGTTATGGAATTCAAGTTGATTTCTCAGACCATTTTCGAAAAACACGCGAACGAATTGTACGTAGCGCTTGCGAAAATAGACATAAGGCTGTATCTCCGTAACGCTTTAACGTGTTCAGACCAAACTTGGTACATGTCATCACAAGTATGACCTGAGGAAAAAAGCAGCGTTTCGGCGCAGCACCAACTACTGGTCCGAAGATACGAAAAATGGTTATTTTTGCTTATAACTTCTGATGGGTTTGTCCAAAAATCATAAATTTGGTCTCGTTGGATTCGGGGCATCATGCCGAGTCGAATGTTATCCAGTTATCCAGCCATTTTGAATTTTGTGCTAAAATGCTGTATTTTACGAACGCATTAGCGTATCTTTACGAAACTCGGTATGGGTCATCAGCACAATGCTTTGAAGGAGCCTGACAATTTTCGGACCAGCGCCACCTAGTGGAGAATTTTTTTTTTTCAAATGCTTTTAACTTTTGATCTCGTTGACTTATTTTCATGGGACTCACATTCTAAGACTCCTGAATCCTTACCGAGTCCAACGATACTAAACATGCTAGGTTTCGACTTACGGTTTGTGCGGCGTGGTGATTTAGCGCTTAAAAAACGATTGCGAATATCTTCGAAACCATTAGTCCGATTGAGACGAAACCAGCGTAGGAAACACGGAACCTAAGCTGGTTAACTACATGTGTTTGCCCACATGTCAAAATTTTGATAGGAAGTGGCAAAAAAATCAAAACAAATTCGTCCATGGGTCATTTTTTATGATCTCATACATATAAATTTCTATAACTCCAAAACGAAATGAGATATTAGCACCAAATTTGACACACACATGTATGGCGTCACCCTGAGGACACATAAAAAAAAATTGGTGGGATTGTGCCTCTTGGTGGCGCTATAATTGAACAAAACATGAAATTGCCATTAACTACAATAGTCAAGTCAAGTCAAGTCACCTTTATTTATATAGCGCTTTTTACAATGAAGATTGTGTCAAAGCAGCTTTACAGTGATAACTGGTATATAATTTTGGCTGCACAGCAGCTCTTAAAGAAAATGGTGTCAATGCAGGCAGATGCAAAGCACTGTTGAATATCAAATGTCAAATGTCAAGTGTCCCCAACTAAGCAAGCCAAAGGCGACAGCGGCAAGGAACCCAAACTCCAACAGGTGACATCAGGTGGCAAACAGGTGGCAAATAGGTGTTAAAATGGAGAAAAAAAAACCTTGGGAGAAACCAGGCTTAGTCGGGGGCCAGTTCTCCTCTGGCAAACAGTGTTTTGTTACAATTCAGGTAGCTATCATAAGCCCGATAGGATCGCAACATTCAAAGTATTTATTCCAGTTCAATCCAGTTGAGGATCGTATTCATCACGCCGGTATGGACGGTTTGTTGGGGAACTGTGCCACTGGCTGTCGTGTCGATGAGGCCTTCACAATGGATGATCTAGTTGACTCAATCTCTGCTGATACTTCAGGGGTGCGTTGTCGTCATGTCAAGGCGTAGGTCCTCAATCTCACCTGGATACGGCCCAGATCCGGTTGACTACGGTAAACCTCGGGATAAACAGAAAGACTAATATTAGCGTAGATGCCATTCTTCTTCTGATGTAATGAGTACATCTGGTGTTATAGGAAGTGTTCCCGGTTCCGGCTAACTAATTTATGCAACCTAATAATCCTTTAACGGATTTGAAAATATAAATTGATAATGTGTTATGTGTATGCCAGGTTAAAGAGATGCGTTTTTAGTCTAGATTTAAACTGACAGAGTGTGTCTGCTTCCCGAACAATGCTAGGAAGATTGTTCCAGAGTTTAGGTGCCAAATAGGAGAAGGATCTACCGCCTGCGGTTGATTTTGATATTCTAGGTATTATCAGCTGGCCTGAATTCTGAGATCGCAATAGACGTGAAGGACTAAAATGCATTAAGAGCTCGCTCAGGTACTGGGGAGCTAAACCATTTAGTGCTTTGTAAGTAATTAGCAAGATTTTAAAATCTATACGATGTTTAATAGGGAGCCAATGCACTGTTGACAGAACTGGGCTAATATGGTCATACTTCCTAGTTCTAGTAAGAACTCTAGCTGCTGCATTTTGTACGAGCTGTAGTTTATTTATCAAGCGAGCGGAACAACCACCCAGTAGAGCGTTACAGTAATCTAGCCTTGAGGTCATGAACGCATGAACTAACTGTTCTGCATTTGTCATTGAGAGCATATGTCGTAGTTTAGATATATTTTTTAAGATGGAAGAATACAGTTTTACAGATGCTAGAAACATGGCCTTCAAATGAAAGATTGGTATCAAAGAGCACACCCAGGTTCCTAACTGACTACGAAGACTTAACAGAGCAGCCATCAAGTGTTAGACAGTATTCTAGGTTATTACGTGAAGAAGTTTTTGGTCCAAAAATTAGAATCTCTGTTTTTTCTGAATTTAGTAGTAGGAAATTTCTGGTCATCCAATTTTTTATATCAGCTATGCATTACGTTAATTTTGTGAATTGGTAAGTTTCGTCAGGGCGCAAAGAAATATAGAGCTGAGTATCATCAGCATAACAGTGAAAACTAAAGCCATGCTTCCTAATGATATCTCCCAAGGGTAGCATGTACAGAGTGAACAGCAACGGTCCTAGTACTGAGCCTTGCGGTAATCCATATTGAACTTGTGATCGATATGACATCTCTTCGTTTACTACTACAAACTGATAACGGTCAGATAAGTATGATTTGAACCATGACAGTGCAATTCCACTAATGCCAACATAATTTTCGAGTCTATTTAAAAGAATGTTGTGATCAATAGTGTCAAATGCAGCACTAAGATCCAGTAACACTAATAGAGAGATACAACCACAATCTGATGATAAGAGCAAATCATTAGTAACTCTAATGAGAGCAGTCTCAGTACTATGGTACGGTTTCGTTCTAAAAAGGAACATAGTTGTGATGATGCTGCCTTTTCTAGTATTTTTGACAGAAAAGTGAGATTTGAGATCGGCCTGTAATTGACTAATTCTCTAGGATCAAGTTGAGGTTTTTTAATAAGAGGTTTAATAATAGCCAGCTTAAAAGTTTCCGGTACGTATCCTAGTGATAAAGATGAATTAACAAAATTAAGAAGAGGATCTATGATCTCTGGAAGCATTTCTTTCAATAGCTTAGTCGGTATAGGGTCTAGCATACATGTTGTTTATTTTGATGATTTAACAAGTTTAGACAATTCTTCCTCTCCTAAAGCAGTAAATGAATTGAATTTTTCCTCAGGGACACTACAATGCACTGTCTGACGCGATACTGTAGTAGACGGTTGCATGGTTACAATTTTCTCTCTAATATTGTCAATCTTGCAAGTAAAGAAGTTCATAAAGTCATTACTGCTGTGCTCTATGGAAACATCAGAAGTTGAAGCTTTATTTCTTGTTTATTTAGCCACTGTATCAAATAAATACCTAGGGTTGTGCTTATTTTCTACTATAAGTTTTGAAAAATAGGCCGATCTAGCAGTTTTTAAGGCCTTTCTGTACTCAATCATTCTCTCTCTCCATGAAATGCGAAAAACTTCTAGTTTTGTTTTCTTCCAGCTGCGCTCCATTTTTCTGGCTGCTACCTTTAGGGCCTGAGTGTGCTCATTGTACCTCGGCATTGGATTAATTTCCTTAATCTTTTTTAAACGCAAAGGAGCAACTGAGTCTAATGTGCTGGAAAAGACAGAGGCAATAGTTTCTGTTGCAACATCGAGGTCTTCTAAGCTGTCTGGTATGCTAAGGTGATGAAACTGATCAGGAAGATTATTTATAAAGCGATCTTTAGTGGTAGAAGTGATGGTTCTACCATATTTATGGCAGAGAGGCAGTTTAGCAGCCTTGACTGAATGTAGTATACACGAGACTAGATAATGATCTGAGATGTCGTCGCTCTGCTGCAGAAT
This sequence comes from Mylopharyngodon piceus, assembly GCA_039654765.1. NCBI lineage: Eukaryota > Metazoa > Chordata > Actinopteri > Cypriniformes > Xenocyprididae > Mylopharyngodon > Mylopharyngodon piceus. Next base: position 1,398,479 of record CM077451.1, read on the forward strand.
TTCAACGGCATCAATATCGATTCCATGTGACAATATTAGATCTAAAGTATGATTACTGTCACAGTTCCCTCGTTTCCCAGACTCCATTTCCCAAGATCCTCCTGTTTCATCACCTGCACTCACTTCCTCGTCATCTCCCCATCAGCACTCATCACCTGCACCTGGACTTCATCATCAGCACTCCCTTTATAATGGACTCACTCCCTGCACTCCTTGTCTGTTCTTATTGTTAGTTTAGATGTGTTGTGTGAAAGTTACTCTCCTTCGTGTAAATAAAAGCCCTATTTCTGTGGATTTCCGAATACGCCTCATCTCTACAGCAACACTTGTAACAGAAGAACAGACCCCACCGGGTCCACAAGGTTTACTATGGGTATATTCCTCGTTCCCGTGCCCTCAAGAAAACACAAGCCCAGGCACACAGTGGAGGACCGTCTCTGGACTGCCAGACAGGACGGCCGCCCGCTGGAGAAGTATGTGGAGGAATTCGCAGAGCTGTCTTGTAAGGTGAGCTGGCCAGATGCCATTTTGAATTCCTGTTTTCTGAGGGGTCTGGACGAGGATGCGATTTGCTATATTGAACCTGAATGCCTCTTTTCCTTAGTCGAGTTAATTAATCTGATTCTCTTTCTTAATGGTTCCGAGTTCGAAATTGAAGAGGTTCAAAAAGAGTCGTATTCTCCTCATCCAGCCCCCTCAGAAATACAGGCGGCCTGGCCAGTTCACCAGCCGCCGATTTCCTCCACCTACTGCTCCAGTGGGCATTCCCCTATGGCCTTGTCTGACCTTCAGCCCAAGCCGCTCAAAAAGAGGAGGTCCACTGCGAGACCCAGACGGCCTAAGAAGCTGGTTACCGCCACTTCTGAGCCCTCGCTTCCACCGGCTCCCACACTGGTGCCACTGGGACTTCTAATTGAGTACGAGGGAATGTCTTGGACTCCGTCTCCAGACCCCTCACCAGCCTTCCACGAGTCCGCTCCAGCCTTCCACGAGCCCGCTCCAGCCTTCCACGAGCCCGCTCCAGGCTTCCACGAGCCCGCTCCAGCCGCCGACGAGCCCGCTCCAGCCGCCGACGAGCCCGCTCCAGCCGCCGACGAGCCCGCTCCGCTCCCTCTCCGACCTTCAAGCCCTCTCCAGCCCTCGACGAGCCAGCTCCAGCCCTCCAACATGAGCATGTCGAATAAATGTTATAGATTTCGTATTGATAGACGAAACCGTATTCATATACCACAGCGAAGAATTAGAATTAGAGGCTTGATGCCAAAATGACTCTTGAGGCTGTATCTCTGTAATGCTTTGACATATTCACACCAAACTTTGCGATTGTCATTGTCACCTCACTCTGACCATACCGCATGAATTTGGTCACAGCGCCACCTATTGGTGGAAAGTGAAAAACCAGTAAATCTATATTATTGACTGTATTTGTGATATTTCAGCTCTTTTGCCTAAAATGATCTTAATGAGTCTTTAATTGCTCACTGTTGCAGTTGGTTTGAAGCTCACGGCCGTGTTGGCTGGCTTGTTGTGCCGCTTTTGTGCTTGGCCCCGTAAATGCTGCTTGCAGCTTTAATTATTATTATTATTATTATTATTATTATTATTATTAGGGACCAAGCACCGAACGTGCGAAGGCACCTATTGTAATCCATAGTTTTCTTTAGGGGCCAAGCACCGAAGGTGCGGAGGCACCTATTGAAATCGTTAGATTTCTTATTAGGGGCCAAGCACCGAAGGTGCGTAGGCACCTATTGTATCCGTTGGCGTTCTTTTTTTTAGGGGCCAAGCACCGAAGGTGTGTAGGCACCTATTGTATCCGTTGGCGTTCTTTTTTTTTAATTATTATTATTCTTCTTCCGCTCTTGAAGTCTATGGCAGCCCATAGAACCGCTTGAGGGAAAGTTGTGAAATTTGGCACACAGTTAGAGGACAGTCTGACCTTTGTCCATTGCAAATTTGGAGTCTCTAACTCAATCCCTCTAGCGCCACCAACTGTCCAAAGTTGCACTCATGTTTGTGTTAATAACTTTTCCTCTGATTCCTTGGGTCAAGACGAATCGTTTGCACCCTATGACGTTTGCACCCTATGACGCCAACAAAAAAGTTATTAAAAGCTTTTTGATTAACCCAACCGTTCTTGAATAAAACGCAAATAAAATCAACGTGGAGCACTCCAAATTGGACTCAAGGTTATATCTCCGAAATGCTTTATCATATTCAGACCAAACTTAGTACATGTCATCACAAGCATGGCTTGAGGCATCATGCAGTGTTTCGGCACAGCGCCACCTACTGGTGCGGAGATATGAAAAATGGCTATTTTTGCTCATAACTTCTGATGGGTTTGTCTAAAAATCATAACTTTGGTCTCCTAGGTTTACGGTTTGTGCGGCGTGGTGATTTAGCTCTTAAAAATTATTGCGAATATCTTTGAAACCGTTAGTCCGATCGAGACGAAACCAGCGTAGGAAACACGGAACCTAAACTGGTTAACTATATGTTGTAGCCCACATGTCAAAATTTTGATAGGAAGTGGCAAAAAAATCAAAACAAAGTCGTCCATGGGTCATTTTTTATGATCTCTTACATTTAAATGTCTATAACTCCAAAACGAAATGAGATATTTGCGCCAAATTTGATACACACATGTATGGGGTCACCATGAGGACACATAAAAAAATTGGTGGGATTGTGCCTCTTGGTGGTGCTATAATTGAACAAAACATGAAATTTCCATTAACTACAATACAGTATTATGATAAAAAATGCTATATTATACGAATGCATTGATGTACCATTACGAAACTCAGGATGTGGCATCGGCATCATGCTCTGAAGGTACACAATATCGTATCATCTTCAGACCATGCCGGCAGAAACTTATGGATTTCATGTTGATAGACATAACCTTTTTCCTATACTGCAGCAACGAATTAGAGGCATGATGCCAAAATCACTGTTGAGTCTCTATCTCTGCAATGCTTTTAAATATTGACACCAAACTTTGCAAGTGTCATTGTCACCTCACTCTGACCATACCACATTAATTTGGTCACTGCCCCACCTATTGGTCGAAAGTGATGAACCAGTAAATCCTCATTTTTGATCATTTTTCAGCTCTTTTGCCTAAAATGATCTTATTAGGTCTTTAATTGCTCACTGTTGCAGTTGGTCTGATGCTCACAGCCATGTTGGCTGGCTTATTGTGCTGTTTTTGTGCTTGGCCCCATAATTGCTGCTTGCAGCTATATTTATTATTATTATTATTATTATTATTATTATTCCGCTCTTGAGTCTATGGCAGCCCATAGAACCGTATGTTAAAAAGTTGTGAAATTTGGCACACTGATAGAGGACAGTCTGAACTGTGTCCATAGCCAATTTGGAGTCTCTAACTCAATCCCTCTAGCGCCACCAGCTGTCCAAATTTGCACTTCTGTTTATGCTAATAACTTTTGAACCATAAGGGTTAGATACAAAATTCTTTTTTCCTCTGATTCCTTGGCTCAAATCGATTCGAATGCACGAATGCATCGATTCGAATCCTATGACGTCATTTTCCGTCTTGAAAATTTTCCCGCCCTTTTGATTTTTCCGAAAAACCTACTTTTTCGAACTCCTCCTAGGCCGTTACTCCGATTATCATGAAAATTGAACCAGATCATCTTCAGACCATGATTGCAAAAAGTTCTCAAAAGCTTTTTGATAGATCCATCCATTCTCGAAAAGGGCACAAATGAAATCGACGAAAAGCTTGCAAAATCAGACTTGAGGCTATATCTCCAAAACGGTTTATCGTATTCTGACCAAACTTCGTACATGTCATCACAAGCATGACTTGAGGCAATATGCAGTGTTTCGGCGCAGTGCCACCTACTGGTCCGGAGATATGAAAAATGGCTATTTTTGCTAATAACTTCTGAATGGTTTGTCCAGAAATCATAAATGTGGTCACGTCAGATTCAGGGTATCATGCTGAGTCTTATGATATCCATTATTACCATATCAGCCATTTTGGCTGTTGGCCATTTTGAATTTTGTGCTAAAATGCTGTATTTTATGAACGCATTAGTGTATCGTCACAAAACTCGGTATGGGTCATCAGCACAATGCCCTGAAGGTGCCTGAGAAGTTTCGCACCAGCGCCACCTAGTGGTAAAATCAAATATTCAAATGCTTATCACTTTGAGTGTGGTTGACATATTTTCAAAAGAGTCATGACCTTAGACTCCTGAATCCCTGCTGAGTCCAATGATACCAAACATGCTAGGTTTCGACTTATGGTTTGTCCGCCATGTTGAATTTTGCGAAAAACCTGCTTTTTCGAACTCGTCCTAGACGCTTCATTTGATTGTCATGAAAATCAAATCAGATCATCTTCAGTCCATTCTGGCAAAAAGTTATCAAAAGCTTTTTGGTAAATCAAACCATTCTCAAATAACACGCAAATTAATTTAACGTAGAGCACCCAATTTGGACTCATGGCTGTATCTCTGCAATGCTTTATCATATTCAGACCAAACTTAGTACATATCATCCCAAGCAAGACCAGAGCCTACATGCTGAGTTTCGGTGCAGTGCCACCTACTGGTCTGGAGATACAAAATATGGCTATTTTTGCTTGTAGCTTCAGATAAGTTTGTCCAAAAATCATAAAGATGGTCTTTTTAGATTCGGGGCATCATGCCGAGTCGAATGATATCCAATTTTCCCATGTCAGCCATTTTGGCCATTGGCCATTTTGAATAAAATGCTGTATTTTATGAATGCATTAGTGTATCGTTACGAAACTCGGTATGAGTCATCAACACAATGCCCTGAAGGAGCCTGAGAAGTTTTGGACCAGCACCACCTAGTGGAGAATTTTTTTTCTTTCATATGCTTATAACTTTTGATCTGGTTGACTTATTTTCATGGGAGTCATATCCTTAGCGAGTGTCATTGTCACCTCACTCTGACCATACCACATTAATTTGGTCACAGCGCCACCTATTGGTCGAAAGTGATAAACCACTAAATCTTTATTATTGACTGTATATATCATTTTTCAGCTTTTTTGCCTAAAATGATCTTAATAGGTCTTTAATTGCTCACTGTTGCAGTTGGTCTGATGCTCCCAGCCATATTGGCTGGCTTGTTGTGCCGCTTTTGTGCTTGGCCCCGTAATTGCTGCTTGCAGCTATATTTATTATTATTATTCTTCCGCTCTGGAAGTCTATGGCAGCCCATAGAACCGTATGCTAAAACGTTGTGAAATTTGGCACACTGATAGAGGATAGTTTGAACTATGTCCATAGCCAATTTGGAGTCTCTAACTCAATCCCTCTAGCGCCACCAGCTGTCCAAATTTGCACTTCTGTTTATGCTAATAACTTTTGAACCATAAGGGTTAGAAACAAAATTCTTTTTTCCTCTGATTCCTTGGCTCAAATCGATTCGATGACGTCATTTTCCGTCATGAAAATTTTCCTGCCATTTTGATTTTTCTGAAAAACCTACTTTTTCTAATTCCTCCTAGGCCGTTACTCCGATTATCACGAAAATTGAACCAGATCAAGTTCTTAAAAGCTTTTTGATAGATCCATCCGTTCTCGAAAAGGGCACAAACGAATTCGACGAAAAGCTCGCAAAATCAGACTTGAGGCTATATCTCCAAAACGATTTATCGTATTCTGACCAAACTTCGTACATGTCATCACAAGCATGACTTGAGGCAACATGCAGTGTTTCGGTGCAGTGCCACCTACTGGTCCAGATATACGACAAATGGCTATTTTTGCTAATAACTTCTGAATGGTTTGTCCAGAAATCATAAATGTGGTCTCGTCAGATTCGGGGTATCATGCTGAGTCGAATGATATCCATTATTACCATATCAGCCATTTTGGCCATCGGCCATTTTGAATTTTGTGCTAAAATGCTGTATTTTATGAACGCATTAGCATATTGTCACAAAACTCGGTATGGGTCATCAGCATGATGCCCTGAGAGAGCCTGAGAAGTTTCGCACCAGCGCCACCTAGTGGTAAAATCAAATATTCAAATGCTTATCACTTTGGGTGTGGTCAACCTATTTTCAAAAGAGTCATGTCCTTAGATTCCTGAATCCCTGCTGAGTCCAACGATACCAAACATGCTAGGTTTCGACTTATGGTTTGTCCGCCATGTTGAATTTTGCGAAAAACCTGCTTTTTCGAACTCGTCCTAGACGCTTCATTTGATTTTCACGAAAATCAAATCAGATCCTCTTCATTCCATTCTGGCAAAAAGGTATCAAAAGCTTTTTGGTAAATCAAACCATTCTCAAGTAACACGCAAATTAATTTAACGTAGAGCACCCAATTTGGACTCATGGCTGTATCTCTGCAATGCTTTATCATATTCAGACAAAATTTCATACATATCATCCCAAGCAAGACCAGTGCCTACATGCTGAGTTTCGGCGCAGCGCCACCTACTGGTCTGGAGATTAAAAAAATTGCTATTTTTGCTTATAGCTTCAGATAGGTTTGTCCAAAAATCATAGAGGTGGTCTTTTTAGATTCGGGGCATCATGCCGAATCGAATGATATCCAATTTTCCCATGTTGGCCATTTTGGCCATCGGCCATCGGCCATTTTGAATTTTGTGTTAAAATGCTGTATTTAATGAACGCATTAGCGTACCGTTACGAAACTCAGTATGGGTCATCAGCACAAGGCCCTGAAGGAGCCTGAGAAGTTTCGCACCAGCGCCACCTAGTGGAGAATTATTTATTTTTTTCATATGCTTATAACTTTTGATCTGGTTGACTTATTTTCATGAGAGTCATATCCTTAGCGAGTGTTATTGTCACCTCACTCTGACCATACCACATTAATTTGGTCACAGCACCACCTATTGGTCGAAAGTGATAAACCAGTAAATCTTTATTATTGACTGTATATATCATTTTTCAGCTCTTTTGCCTAAAATGATCTCAATAGGTCTTTAATTGTTCACTGTTGTTGTGCCTTTTTTGCTTGGCCCCGTAATTGCTGCTTGCAGCTATATTTATTATTCTTCCGCTCTGGAAGTCTATGGCAGCCCATAGAACCGTATGCTAAAAAGTTGTGAAATTTGGCATACTGATAGAGGCCAGTCTCAACTGTATCCATAGCAAATTTGGAGTCTCTAACTCAATCCCTCTAGCGCCACCAGCTGTCCAAAATTTCACTCATGTTTTCTTCTGATTCCTTGGCTCAAGCCGATTCGAACGTACCCTATGACGTCATTTTCCGTCATAAATATTTTCCCGCCATTTTGATTTTTCCGAAAAACCTACTTTTTGAAACTCCTCCTAGACCGTTACTCCGATTGTCACAAAAATTGAACCAGAGCATCTTGAGACCATGTCGACAAAAAGTTCTCAAAAGCTTTTTGATAGAACCATCCGTTCTCGAAAACGGCACAAATGAATTCGACGAAAAGCTCACCAAATCAGACTTGAGGCTATATCTCCACAACGCTTTATCGTATTCTGACCAAACTTCGTACATGTCATCATAAGTATGACTTGAGGCAACATGCAGTGTTTCGGCACAGTGCCACCTACTGGTCTGAAAAATGACTATTTTTGCTAATAACTTCTGAACTGTTTGTCCAGAAATCATAAATGTGGTCTCGTCAGATTCGGGGTATCATGCTTAGTCGAATGATATCCAATCAGCCATTTTGGCCATCGGCCATTTTGAATTTTGAGCTAAAATGCTGTATTTTATGAACGCATTAGCATATCGTCACAAAACTCGTCAACATATCGTCATCAGCACGATGCCCTGAAGGAGCCTGAGAAGTTTTGGACCAGCGCCACCTAGTGGATAATTTTTTTTTTCATATGCTTATAACTTTTGATCTGGTTTACTTATTTTCACGGGAGTCATATCCTTAGCGAGTGTTATTGTCACCTCGCTCTGACCATACCACATTAATTCGGTCACAGCGCCACCTATTGGTCGAAAGTGATAAACCAGTAAATCTTTATTATTGACTATATATATCATTTTTCAGCTCTTTTGCCTAAAATGATCTTAATAGATCTTAAATTGCTCACTGTTGCAGTTGGTCTGATGCTCACAGCCATGTTGGCTGGCTTCTTGTGCTGCTTTTGTGCTTGGCCTCGTAATTGCTGCTTGCAGCTATATTTCTAATTAAATTTGTTTAAATCAACATTTTTAAAGAAAATTTATAAATTGAAATTTAAGAAATTCACAATATGATGCATATATTTAATAAAGTTAGAAATAAATATTCTTATAAAGATAAAAAAAAAAAAAAAAAAAGTCCCTATAAATAAATTTGAGGGGGTCTAATATCACCCTGTAATGGGAAAGTTAATGGCTGTTCATCAGATGGTGCTCCTAAATTTTTGAATGTGTGCCTAATTTTTTTTTTAAAAAATTAGGAGTACAAGTGCTCCTTCAAAAAATGTTAGTGTAGAGCCCTGATTGATATTGATTTATCTATTAAGATATTGTTGCTCAGCACAAAATTTCCTCTTGGGCTATATTTTCAGGTAATTTCTGATGATAATGAGGCTGGTTCAAGTCAGGCTGAAATAGAAAGAGAGGATCAGCTTGAGGGCAATGAAGACAGGGGAAAAATACAGCAGGAGGATCAGCTTGAGGGCAATGAAGAGAGGAGAAAAAGATAGCGGGAGGAAGGAGAAACAGGAGAGGAGGCTGAAATTGAGAATTTAGGCCTAATTAGCTCAACATATACACAACCAAATCAACCTGATCCTCATGTTATCCAAAAGCAAGTGCTTGGTGGTGATAAGACATTATCATTCCAAAAATCTTGGTATGATAAGTACCCATGGCTGCATGTTAGTCAGGGTGTTGATGGAGTTCCGTGTTTTCACTGCTCCAAATACTTTAAGGCAGGAAAACCAACACAGGCAAAGAGTGTAGAGGCAGCTTTTTTTCAGTGTTGGTTTTAAAAACTGTAAAAAAAGTACTGGAATGGTTTAGCATGCATGAGAAGTCAGAAGGCCACAAAGTTGCGATCACAGCTACATTATATGAAAACCGATCAATCAGTGCACAGTTGAGCAATGCACACATTGTGCAGCAGAATGAAAACAGAGATAATCTGTTAAAGATTATTAGTGGGGTTATGTCCTTGAGGGGGCATGATCATCAGAAGGGGAACTTAGATAAGCTTTTAAAATATAAAGCAAAGGACGATCCATCGCTAACCAGATGCTTGTCTGCCAAGAGGGAGGTATACACCTCTTGGGAATGTCAGAATGAGTTTATTGATCAACTGTCCCTCATCAATTGTCAGGGCGATCACAGACAAAATCCATGCCTTACCTGTATTACAGTATTCTGTAATAATGGATGGCACACAGGATATTTCAGGAACTGAGCAAGAGGCCCTGTGCCTATGCTATGTTGATCAGGATTTGATGGTGCATGAGGAGTTCATTGGCTTGTATGAAACAACATCCACAACAGGAGAAAATCTTGCAAAGGTTATCTTAGATGTACTGTTGAGGCTCAATTTGCCAATATCAGGCCTCAGAGGTCTGCCATGGGGCTGCCAACATGGCTGGGAAATACTTGGGTACACAGGCAATAATGTGTCAGATGCAGCCACTAGCACCATATGTACATTGTGGAGCCCATTGTGTGAATTTAGTAACACAACTGGCATGCTCAGCCTCCCCTGTAGTGCGGAATGCACTTCAGTTGATAAACGAGCTTGGGACATTCTTTTCCCAGTCTGGTAAGCTAAAGAATACCTTTAAAGCTATTGCTGCCTCTGCTGGGGATGGGTCAGTCCATTCAATCAGGCCTTTATGCCCAACCAGGTGGACTATGCGAGCATCTACCATTCGTGCTGTGCTGTCAAAGTATGAAATGGTGTTAAATGCTCTGCAAGAGATGGCAGATAGTAACCGCAGCTCTGAATCAGCAAGCCAGGACCAGGGCTTGCTTGATAGATTCCAACAAGTTAACGTTGTACTGGGCCTTATGTTTGCCCAAGATACCATAGGTGAACTAGAGTTACTAAACGTATCGCTCCAGAAAAACACACAGACAGTGGAGGGCATGCTTTCTTCAACTTACGGAACGAACGCGGCACCAGTTCTGTTTTTTTCCGTAAGTTGAATAGGGAAGGCATAGGACATACAGCGTAAGCTTTTTGAAGAATACGGAAGACGGAAGCACTTGCAAGGTGATCATTTGTGTTCATAAAGCATATACATTTGAATTTTTTAGAAAATGACCGATCGTTTCGCTAGATAAGACCCTTATTCCTCATCTGGTATCGTTTAAAGCCCTTTGAAGCTGCACTGAAACTGTAATATTGACCTTCAACAGTGGAGTCCATTGAAGTCCACTATAAGGAGAATAATCCTGGAATGTTTTCATCAAAAACCTTAATTTCTTTTCGACTGAAGAAAGAAAGACATGAACATCTAGGATGACATGGGGGTGAGTAAATTATCAGGAAATTTTCATGCAGAAGTGAACTAATCCTTTAAGATATTCTGATATGTTGAGCAATAACAAACGTCCTCTCGCATTTTGTAACATGACATTGTAACTAATACTGTAAATGTTATCTGCCATATAGTGCAGAGTGCATGTTGATTTGATAGTTTGACTGATAGTTTTATATCAGATGATTTAATATGCCGGTAACACTTTAGAATAATGGTCCATCATTAATAAGTAACTATGCAGGAAGTAATGCAGGACAAATCAGTAGTACTTCTTTAACACTTCAGCTACTACTATTAAATAATATAGAAACAAGCTTAACTAATCAGTAAGTAATATCAAATTTAGGACTAAGATAGTTCCTTATTAGCTAATCAGTAATTACAGAATGAGATTGGCATCAAGAACTAATTGGTTTGGGTCTGATTGGTTTGCGTCTGCGTCTGTAACTCCGTATAGCTTTGTTTTGAATCTCTTACTTTTATTCATTGTTGCTTATTTTACTTTATTATTTATTTATTTATTTTTTTATTTTATTACCTTATTTGTAATATTGCCTACCACACTAATCTGACGTCGCTAGCTTGTAATCTTTGAATCTAAATCGCTGTTACAACGCGTTTGCATTTGCAGCGCTAGCTTGTTAACTTGTTAACAGTCTCTCGCGCGCTCCTTTTTCAACGCGTTCTTCAAACAGCTGTGGTAAGTCGGATCAGTCTACAAACACGGTGAGTCATGTCATCCTCTCCCAGCATTGCTACCTGTTGCATTTGCCACATGTTCACCATAGCTCTCTCTGTCAGCGACGAGGGATTTACATGTCATAAATGTAGGGAAATAGTCAGGCTGACAGAGAGAATCTCAGAATTAGAGACACGCATCCAAACTTTAATCGAGGATAGTAAGAATGCAAGGGCTTCAGATACTGTTTTGGATGCGACTAGCTTAGTGAACTCTGTACATTGTTCGGTTCCGGCTGTAGAGCCCGCGCAGCAGGGCACTTGGGTAACGGTGAGGCGGCATAGCCGCGGAAAACACCACTCTTCCGTTCCAATAAGAACATCAAACAGGTTCTCCCCACTCAGTGACGCACCCACTGAGAATCCTGTTGAAAGTGCCCTAGTTATTGGCGATTCTATTACACGGAACGTGAAAATAGAGACACCAGCCACCATAGTCACATGTTTGCCGGGAGCCAGAGCACCTGACATCAAAGCAAATTTAAAAGTGCTGGCTAATGCTAATCGTAAATACTCTAAGATTATTATTCACGTCGGCACTAATGATGTTCGACTTCGCCAGTCGGAGATCACTAAAATTAACATTAAAGAGGTGTGTGAACTCGCAAGTACAATGTCAGGAGAAGTAATTTGCTCTGGCCCCCTTCCTGTTCGTCGGAGTGATGAGATAGTTAGCAGATTATCATCACTCAATGGCTGGCTGTCTAAGTGGTGTCCGCAAAATAATATAGGTTTCATAGACAATTGGAAAAGTTTTTGGGGCAGACCTGACCTGTTGAAAAGAGATGGTATTCATCCCTCCCGGGATGGTGCTGCTCTTCTCTCTAGTAATATGGCACATAGTCTTAGAGCTGAAACATGACAAACTGGGGCCCAGGTCAGGAAGCAGACATACTGGCTAAACCGACCGTCTGCTAGCTGCCTCACGTTACAGAAGTCAGATAATTCAGATAACTCCCAACACATAGAAACTCTTACACCTAGATATTTTCAAATAGAGACTGTGTCTGTACCCCGAATTAGTAAAAACAAAAAACTTCCAAACCCATTTAATGGTAAAAATTTAATTGATGTTCAACAAATAAAAAATAGAGATAATAATGCTAAACAAATGATAAAACTCGGGTTGTTAAATATTAGATCCCTTTCTTCAAAATCACTTATTGTTAATGATATTATCAAAGATAATAATCTAGATGTGCTGTGTTTGACAGAAACTTGGCTAAAACCGGATGATTACATTACTTTAAATGAGTCTAGTCCTCAAGGTTATGATTATCGACACAATGCCCGTGAGAAAGGCAAAGGGGGTGGTGTTGCTGTAATCTATAGTAATACTTACAGTATTAGTCAGAAGTCTTTCAAATATAATTCCTTCGAAGTGATGGTACTTTACGTAACATTATGTAAGTTGACATTTGTGCTGGCTACTGTATACAGGCCACCAGGACACCATACAGACTTTATCAAAGAATTTGCTGACTTTCTATCGGAGTTAGTACTAGCTGCAGATAAAGTCCTTGTTGTTGGTGATTTTAATATCCATGTAGATAATAAAAAAGACGCATTAGGATTGGCATTTGCAGATATTCTAAACTCTATTGGTGTTAGACAACACGTGTCAGGACCCACTCATTGTCGTAATCATACTTTAGATCTAATATTGTCACATGGAATTGATATTGATGCTGTTGAAATTCTGCAGCAGAGCGATGACATCTCTGATCATTATCTAGTCTCGTGCATACTACATTTAGTCAAGGCGGCTAAACTGCCTCCATGCCATAAATATGGTAGAACCATCACTTCTACCACTAAAGATCGCTTTATAAATAATCTTCCTGATCAGTTTCATCGCCTTAGCATACCAGAAAGCTTAGAAGACCTCGATGTTGCAACAGAAACTATTGCCTCTGTCTTTTCCAGCACATTAGACTCAGTTGCTCCTTTGCGCTTAAAAAAGATTAAGGAAATTAATCCAATGCCATGGTACAATGAGCACACTCGGGCCCTAAAGTTAGCAGCCAGGAAAATGGAGCGCAGCTGGAAGAAAACAAAACTAGAAGTATTTCGCATTTCGTGGAGAGAGAGAATGATTGAGTACAGAAAGGCCCTAAAATCTGCTAGATCTGCCTATTTTTCAAAACTTTTAGAAGAAAATAAACACAACCCTAGGTATTTATTTGATACAGTGGCTAAATTAACAAGAAATAAAGCTTCAACTTCTGATGTTTCCAAAGAGCACAGCAGTAATGACTTTATGAACTTCTTTACTTGCAAGATTGATAATATTAGAGAAAAAATTATAACCATGCAACCGTCTACTACAGTATCGCGTCAGATAGTGCATTGTAGTGTCCCTGAGGAAAAATTCAATTCATTTACTGCTTTAGGAGAGGAAGAATTGTCTAAACTTGTTAAATCATCAAAATCAACAACATGTATGTTAGACCCTATACCGACTAAGCTATTGAAAAAAATGCTTCCAGAGGTTATAGATCCTCTTCTTAATATCGTCAATTCATCTTTATCACTAGGACACGTACCAAAAACTTTTAAGCTGGCTATTATTAAACCTCTTATTAAAAAACCACAACTTGATCCTAGAGAATTAGTCAATTACAGGCCGATCTCAAATCTCACTTTTCTGTCAAAAATACTAGAAAAGGCAGTATCATCACAACTATGTTCCTTTTTAGAAAGAAATAGTATCTGTGAGGATTTCCAGTCAGGATTTAGACCGTACCATAGTACTGAGACTGCTCTCATTAGAGTTACTAATGATTTGCTCTTATCATCAGATCGTGGTTGTATCTCTCTATTAGTGTTACTGGATCTTAGTGCTGCATTTGACACTATTGATCACAATATTCTTTTAAATAGACTCGAAAATTATGTTGGCATTAGTGGAATTGCATTGTCATGGTTCAAATCATACTTATCTGACCGTTATCAGTTTGTAGTAGTAAACGAAGAGATGTCATATCGATCACAAGTTCAATATGGAGTACCGCAAGGCTCAGTACTAGGACCGTTGCTTTTCACTCTGTACATGCTACCCTTGGGAGATATCATTAGGAAGCATGGCGTTAGTTTTCACTGTTACGCTGATGATACTCAGCTCTATATTTCTTCGCGCCCTGACGAAACTTACCAATTCACAAAATTAACGGAATGCATAGCTGATATAAAAAATTGGATGACCAGTAATTTCCTACTACTAAATTCAGAAAAAACAGAGATTCTAATTTTTGGGCCAAAAACTTCATGTAATAACCTAGAATACTGTCTAACACTTGATGGCTGCTCTGTTAAGTCTTCGTCGTCAGTTAGGAACCTGGGTGTGCTCTTTGATACCAATCTTTCATTTGAAGGCCATGTTACTAGCATCTGTAAAACCGCATTCTTCCATCTTAAAAATATATCTAAACTACGACATATGCTCTCAATGAAAAATGCAGAACAGTTAGTTCATGCGTTCATGACCTCAAGGCTAGATTACTGTAACGCTTTACTGGGTGGTTGTTCTGCTCGCCTGATAAATAAACTACAGCTCGTACAAAATGCAGCAGCTAGAGTTCTTACTAGAACTAGGAAGTATGATCATATTAGCCCGGTTCTGTCAACACTGCATTGGCTTCCTGTTAAACATCGTATAGATTTTAAAATCTTGCTAATTACTTACAAAGCACTAAATGGTTTAGCTCCCCAGTACCTGAGCGAGCTCTTAATTCATTATAGTCCTTCACGTCTATTGCGATCTCAGAATTCAGGCCAGCTGATAATACCTAGAATATCAAAATCAACCGCAGGCGGTAGATCCTTCTCCTATTTGGCACCTAAACTCTGGAACAATCTTCCTAGCATTGTTCGGGAAGCAGACACACTCTGTCAGTTTAAATCTAGACTAAAAACGCATTTCTTTAACCTGGCATACACATAACACATTACCAATTTATATTTTCAAATCCGTTAAAGGATTATTAGGCTGCATAAATTAGGTCAGCCGGAACCGGGAACACTTCCTATAACACATGATGTACTCGTTACATCAGAAGAAGAATGGCATCTACGCTAACATTAGTCTTTCTGGTTATCCCGAGGTTCACCGTAGTCAACCGGATCCGGGCCGTATCCAGGTGAGACCGAGGACCTGCGCCTTGACACGACCACAACGCAGCCCTGAAGTATCAGCAGAGATTGAGTCAACTAGATCATCCACTGTGAGGGCCTCATCGACACGACAGCCACGACACAGTTCCTCAACAACCGTCCATACCGGCGTGATGAATACGATCCTCAATTGGATGGAACTGGAATAAATACTTTGAATGCTGCGATCCTATTGGACTTACGATGGCAACCTGAATCGTAACAAAGCACTGTTGGCCAGAGGAGAACTGGCCCCCTGACTAAGCCTGGTTTCTCCCAAGGTTTTTTTCTCCATTTAAACACCTATTTGCCACTTGTCTGCCACCTGATGTCACCTGATGGAGTTTGGGTTCCTTGCCGCTGTCGCCTTTTGGCTTGCTTAGTTGGGGACACTTGACATTTGACTTGACATTTGATATTCAACAGTGCTTTGATCTACCTGCATTGACACTATTCTTTAAGAGCTGCTGTGCAGCCAAATAATGTACCAGTTATCAATGTAAAGCTGCTTTGACACAATCTACATTGTAAAAAGCGCTATATAAATAAAGGTGACTTGACTTGACTAGTACTACTCATTAGTCCTGCATTACGTCCTACATAGTTACTTATTAATGACGGACCATTATTCTGTCTGTTTGGATCATAACCATATGGTAACGTGTTAACTCTTCTTCATTCAAAGCTTCATAACATATAATCATTCCATGTAATTATTAACAACTATTAACCCAAATAGTCACCTTTATTTATATAGCGCTTTTTACAATGCAGATTGTGTCAAAGCAGCTTTACAGTGATAACTGGTATATAATTTGGCTGCACAGCAGCTCTTAAAGGAAATGGTGTCAATGCAGGCAGATGCAAAGCACTGTTGAATATCAAATGTCAAGTGTCCCCAACTAAGCAAGCCAAAGGCGACAGCAGCAAGGAACCCAAACTCCAACAGGTGACATCAAGGTGGCAAACAGGTGGCAAATAGGTGTTAAAATGGAGAAAAAAAACCTTGGGAGAAACCAGGCTTAGTCGGGGGGCCAGTTCTCCTCTGGCGAACAGTGCTTTGTTACGATTCAGGTAGCTATCATAAGTCCCATGGCATCGCAACATTCAAAGTATTTATTCCAGTTCCATCTATTTGAGGATCGTATTCATCACGCCGGTATGGACGGTATGGACATGAATAGTGTGAAATAACAGAATCAAAATTTATCAAAGTAGAATTGTGCAAGTTTGAAAGTTGAGACATCCCACATAAAAGGTGACCAGGGGACAGATTTAGCATTCTGCAGGCAGATTTGATCATTCAAATGTACTTCTTATTTCACTTTCTTCGTATTGTAATAATAGTCAATATTATTCTATTAATGATCAGGCAAGTTTAATATATGATGGTGCTCTGACGGTGAGCCTGAAGTGGTGGTCTGATATCTGGAAATCTGATCTTACTATCTGGGCTTTTGCTTACAGTTTGGTCCCTCCCACTTTGAAAATGTCTCCTGCGCCCCGGTTATGTTTAGCGTTTTTCCTATGTATGTGTCTGCAGTGATCTCATGTGTGTTTAATTAAAGCCTATTTGGACGCTATCTTAGTCGTGAGTGTGTGCTTACCACAGCAGCGTTACAAGTGTCATAAAATAAATGATGCTTTTAGTGAGATTGTAGTATTGTATATTATTTTTACTGTAAGCAAAAGGTACAGAATAACATTGTCTTGGTACATTTGTGTCATTTGATCTGCCCCATGCAAGTAAATGACTCTTTGGTCACTGAGTACATAGAACAAGGTCATAGTGTTTTGTTGTTGTTCAAAGACCACATTTGGCTGCAACATTACAAAGAGCTCTTAAAAAGCATTTGTTGCATGCACTAGAGATTTACACTCAACAGAACTTTGAAACAGGATCGGACCAAACAGGTTATTTATGTATTTAACTGGTAACACTTTATTTTATTATGTTCTTTTTACACGTTACATGTATTAACTATAGTAATAACCATAATTATTACTATAATTAGTAATAATTACATGCAACTAAACCCAGCCCGGTAACACTTTAGAATAACTCACACTATGAAGCATTAATTAAGCATTAGTAAATAGTTAATTCATAATTTATAAAGTATTAATAGACATTAGTAAGCAGTTTATAAATACACCTATAAATGCTTTGTTCTTGATTTATAAGCATATCTATAATGTGTTTAATAATTGTATTTTATCATTTCTAAATTATTACATTATTTACAAACCAGTTATTTAGGAGCTGTCAGTGGTTCATAAGATCATTTAGAAAGTGTAAGTAAATGATTAATAAACAATTTAAATGTACATTTATGCATCTTATTATTTAGACATATAGTAATAGTTACTCAGTGTGTTAATAAATGCTTTATTAACACATATTCCTACTGTAATTCATGATTAATTCAGGTAGTTATAAAACATTTAGTAGTTGTCAGTTAACTATTTTTGTGAGCTCATCTAAAGTGAGGACTATTTATGCCTCGTAAAGCTTTTATTAAAGGAGATTTAAAGAATACAGAACATAGAAATATTTATTTCAACGAAAAAAAGAACCTTTACGACTACGACGGGTAACTTGATATAAAATTAAAAGTAAACCTCTGCAATTTCACAGAGAATAAAAATCCCTGTACTCCTCCAGAAAACATAACTGTGCAGTAAAATGAAACTAAGCCTATGCAATCTGATATAAAAATAAATTTCTGTAAAGTGTAAACATTGCTGAATAAAAATTTACCAGTACCAACACTGGATTACAGGAGTGCCAAAATACAACAAATAATGTTTTTATAAAACAATAATAATGTAATAAAATATTTGACAGTGTCAAAACTACCTCAGTACTAACGTTAAAACATTAGAGAACAGCAGTGCAGAAGATAACTGAGCCTTTAAATCTCCTTTGTAAAGCTTTTCAAGGCATAAACAGTAATAATAAAGCATTTATTAATGCACTGAGTAACTATTACTATATGTCTAAATAATAATATGTATAAATGTATGTTTAAATAGTTTATTAATCATTTACTTACATTTTCTAAATGATCTTATGAACCACTGACAACTCCTAAATAACTGGTCTGTAAATAATGTAATACTTAATTTAGAAATGATAAATTGATCATTAATAAAGTATGAAAATACAATTATTAAACACATTATAGATATGCTTATAAATCAAGAACAAAGCATTTATAGGTGTATTTATAAACTGCTTATTAATGTCTATTAATGCTTTATAAATGATGAATTGACTGTTTACTAATGCTTACCTAATGCTTCATAGTGTGCAGTTATTATAAAGTGTTACCCCAAACTCTAATCCTACCCTAACCTTATAGTAAGTACATGTACTTAATTAATATTACTTAGTACTTATATGTATAACTACAGGTAAGAGGGACACATTAAAATAAAGTGTAACCATTTAATTTAACTTTAGGTAAACAGGTTACACTTTATTTTTATAGTCCCCTTTAGATATTCTGTTGATTATATGTCAGCTCTCATTAGAGTACTAGTTGAGTATTAGTGGACTGTTATTTATTCACAAATAAATGTGAATTGAATTGAATTGAATTGAATTGAATTGGTACAAAATGCATTCAATGACTACTAGTTTCAAATGACATGAATTCTTTTCTCACTCAGACACAACCACCGCCAAAACTCTATATATCTACAGGCCAATTTTCATGTTTTCATAGTCTTTCAAATCTGTTAAACTGAAGTTCAAAACCTAATAAATTACAAAAAATGAATAAGATACCAATTTTCTCCATTTCTACAGTAAAACCATACCATTCTTTACACAGTTCTCCTAGCTGACTTTTAGCTTTTGACAGCATTTTACAGTTTTGTTTTGTTTTGTTTTTTACAATCGCTAGGATACATTTCTCAATACTTGGGTCACTTTTTCAAAACTCTTCACACAGTAATCACAACATCAGTCTATGTGGGCTAAACTGTGGATTATTGCTTTGGCACAAAATGCATTCAATGACTACTTCTTTCAAATTACATGAACACATTTCTCACTTAGACACAACCACCTCCAAAACTCCATGAACCTACAGGACAATCTGTACACGTTTACACACTCTTTTCAAAACTGTTCAAGTTCAAAACCTAATATAATGCAAAAATGAATAAGACAGTATAAGAAATGTATTCCTAATCTGAAAAATCCCCCAAAAATGAAATGTTATAAAAACAATTAGCTGGACACCTACACGGGTGTTAGTCTTTCAATTTCATTACCAGATGTACAAAAGGGGGAATATTAAGAATAATTTTGTACTGTAATGTAAACACGGACCATGTAACAAACTGCAGTCAATTCTAAACAGTAGAGAGTGTCATTCTTGTTTTGTAAAGACATTTTACAAAGGAAACATATAATGCTACCTGTTGTTAGTGTTTTTTAGGATGTTGTTTTATAAGTGACAAAGTGTGTTTGTTGGGTGAAAACTGTAATTTCAAGTTCAAAATGTGCTAAAACATCCAAAATACTTCATACATGTCTCAAATCAACTCATTCTTAGATAACACTTGCAAAGGTTGTCATCCAAAAAACAAACTTTGTCACTCATAAAACAATTACCTAATTTACAGCTTTCTATTGTTTAGAATTCCCTGCAGTACAAGATACATGGTCCGTGTTTACATTGCAGTACAAAAATTTTTTGTATATATGATTACGAAATTGAAAGACTGTGTAGGTGTTAAGCTACATCTACATTTTTTTCCCTACAATCTCTAGGACACATTTCTCAATACTTAGGTCATTCTTTTTTGTAAAGAATTTTTTTCAAAATAAGTCGTTGTGTGATGCTACCAGTTGTTAGTGTTTTTTAGCTCATTGTTTTATGAGTGACAAAGTGTGTTTGTTGGGTGAAAACCTAGTGTTTTTGAAGAATGAGTTGTTTTTTGTAGTTTTAGTGCATTTTGAATGTAAAAATTAAATGTTGTGCCGAGCTAAAAGTTGGTTAGGAGAACTGTGTGAAGAGTTTTGAAAAAATGTCACATATACTGAGAAATGTGCCCTAGCGATTGTAAAAAAAAAAAAATAAACTGCAATATTTTGAATAAGTTTTTAGTTTTATATTTTCCACCTTCATTTTATTTTTAGTTAAAGTTTTTGTCATTTTATTGGGTTTTTGTCATTTTTATTTATTTTTTATGTCTATATATATTTTTTTTTTTTTCAGTTTTAGTTATTTTAGTCAGTTTATGCTAAATGAAAATGAGAAACGTTGCCTTGCCAATTAGCTGAAATAAAATAAGTTTAAGGGCTTTTTTAATGTTTTGTTTCATGTTTCTTTGTCTGTTAACATTTATTTTATTTTCAGTAACAGATTTTTTTTATGGTTTTAGTTTTTGGTAATTATAATAACCCTGCCACAGTCATGTTTTTCCAACTTCTGCAGAGTTGAAGACTGTTGCAATGAACTCCTCTTATGCCCTCAAATAATATAGTTAGATTGCAGTTTCCATTAACCAGGTGTGAATTGTAGAATATTAAATCACGCTACTCTTTTTCAATCCCCTGTGAAAATAGTTTTGGCGCATTGCTTGAAACTTATTATAAATGTGTTTGGCAGGATAGGCTGTGATCTACCAGATAGGTTGAAATGTGAAATATACTCAAATGTATATCAGAATTATCTAGATTTTTGTATAAAAAGAAACACATCATCCTGATTATGTGACACTGGTTTACAAGCAAAAAAAAAAAACATAAAATATAAATTTGTAAACCATTAAAAATATTAAATAATTAAATAAATGTTACAAATATAAATAATACGATTAAAATAGTACTCTTCCAATAGTATTTTTCCTTAGTACATGCAAATCACCTACCTCTCCATAGTGATGGCAGATCTTCTTACTAAGTTCTTACTAGGAATTGATCACGAACCCACAACCTTTGACTCTATCAACACAGCAAGACAAAAAGAGGCACAATGGATCATTTTCCCTCAAAACCATTCACCACCAAGTACAGGCAGTGACACTCAGGAGCAACACCACAAGCCAATAGATCCATTGTTCTCCCTTCTGTTTGTTTCTTTTATTGTGGTTTCTGACATGATTTTGTCACAGAGCCATTATCTCAGTTACATTGTTCAACCCTTTAAAGGCAATGAATTTTGTGTTTAAGTCCTACAGTAAAAATGGACTAATTTTAGCACTGATTACTGATAGTGGATTGTTCAGTTATGTCTTTCTAATCTTCACTGTTTGTTTAAAATGAGAAATATCATAGTCATATCATATAATTTAAAGAAATATCAATAATCTAGAAAAAAAATTACAAAGCAACATAAGGAACCTGAAAATGAGAATCAGTAATGACAAACTTGCATGTGTCATAACCACAGACTGTAAAAAAAAAAATTAATCTAGTAACATAAACAAGTCCAAAGCGGAAAGAAGTTTCAGGGCATTTTTGTCCATTGTCCATTGAAGGGATTTTGCAAATAGCTTTAAATCATTCATCCATCCAGTGAAATGGGGTTAAACCTTTAAATATTTACATCTGTGGATAAAAAGTTTGCCTAACACAATCAGGTTGTTTATCAAAAATTCTAGATTCTTATAATTTACAAACACTCCAACTTTAATTGAGATCACATTCAAAGGATGCAGCGATGTATCTTGATTGTATCCAACTTTGAAATGAAAGCCAAAATTAATGTAAAAATTCGCACTGAAAGAAAATATGTTCTTATGTTTCAATGTCTTTCTCAAAAAATCCACATGAATTGTTTTCCCAAATAAATCTCTCATGTAAAAAGCAATTGGATGGATAAATATCGTTTAAAGGTGAATTTTCTGTCCGCTAGAGGTCGCTACAGGCCTATTCAAAACAAAGGCGTAGCTTGATGACACCAAGAGTTGAGCGCGGAATCTTGGGACATGTGGTCTTCACCTCACAGCCGGTGAAAAAAGAATCGGGATAGGACTCGGGGAAAAATCATGTTCATGGATGCGATTAATAATGTCACTGTAGTATGAAGCAGAGCAGGACCGAGTGTTGTGGGAGCTGAACGAGGCCGCTGGAGTGATTGTGCAACACACGCCGCGAGCAGCGGAACTTTTATTATGCCACAGTCGCCGGCGCTGCTTTCGCTTTTCCGGTCATGAGTATGAGGTAACACAGCTTTGTTTATCATATTAGATACATTTGAGTGTGTTGAAAATGTTGTGATAACGTTACTTTGTGCTTTCGCTCGGTGGCTGCTGTGAGACACTTGTTGCACACTGCAGTAAGCTAGATCGATTTTAGAATATCATATTAAATGCTGGATGGCTTGTGCTGATAAGTGGCATGCAGTTCATTTTAAAACGTACTGTATTATGAAGAAAATTCTGTATTACTGTTACTAAAAATAAAGTTGCATCTGATTATGCCATGTTAGCTTCTTCACAAAATAGTGTTTTTCTCTGAGGCATGGTAAAGCAAATTAGATTTAAGCAATAAGACTAAACTTGTTGAGCTATATAACAATAATTAGTTTTCTGTCTATAAATATATCAAAACAGTTGTTCGCTTGTCTATTAAAACATGTAATATATTAAAGTGTCTTTGGTGTTTCCATGGTTTCTACAAAATAAAACCGGAAACAGAGGGTAACGCAGGTATGACGCAATTGACAGGCGACTCCTCACACGTCCCGGAGCCTTGAGGTGCGTCCCAATTCGCGTACTTATGCACTATTCTATGACGTTTTTAAGTATATATAGTGCAAGTAGTGCGTTCACACTGAAAATTCCAAAAAGAAAAAGTACACTTTAAATACCCGGATGATGCACTAAATTAACGGGGAAAAAAACAAAGTGTGGAATGTTGGACACTTCATGCACTCAACTGTTGCAGCTTTAATTACGTAGTGGAGGGGAAGGGGCTGTCAGACTCCGATGTTAAATGACAAAATAACCTTATACAATTCACGCACTACATGGATGAGTACATAGTGCATAAGTGCATAGAGTGTAGTGCATCATTTGGGATGCAGCTTTGGTTAAAACTGCAATTTACAAATAGTTGGAAACATTTGGGATATTGTAAGTACTCAAGTGAACAAAATATATAACACTGGCCTAGTGGTTTTTGGATATTTTACTGCAAAATTCTTACATATTGCATCTTTAAGATTTTAAATGTCACTTCTTTGGCCTTTAGAAGATTTGGGTATGATAAATATTTTTTCCTAATTTTTTTCGCCTCTTCGTTACTAAAATCTTGAAGAACATATTTTCTTTTCAGTTGATTAGGGTAATACTGTTTAGATAACACATTTCTGATAAACTTACAACCCCAAATCAGAAAAAGTTGGGACAGTATGGAAAACACAAATTAAAAAAGAAAGTAGTGATTTCTAAATTTACTTTGACTTGTATTTCATTGCAGACAATACAACAGCACATTATTTAATGTGTTCCTCATGATTTTTATTGTTTGTTTTTTTTTTTCAAAAAACAAAATTCCTATTTTGGTTCTTGCAACACATTTCAAAAAAAGTTGGAACAGTACAGCATTTACCACTTTGTAATGTTGCCATTCCTTTTCACAACACTTAAAAGACGTTTAGGGACTGAAGACACCAAGTGATGAAGTGTTTCAGGTGTAATTTTGTCCCATTCTTGCTGCAAACAAGTCTTAAGGTGGGCAACAGTACGGGGTCTTCGTTGTCGCATTTTGCGCTTCAAAATGCGCCACACATTCTCTATTGGAGACAGGTCGGGACTGCAGGCAGGCCAGTCAAGTACCTGTATCCTCTTCCTCTGCAGCCAGAACTTTGTAATGTGTGCAGAATGTGGTTTTGCATTATCTTGTTGAAATATGCATGGACGTCCCTGGAAAAGATGTCTTCTTGAAGGCAGCATATTGTGCTCCAAAATCTCTATGTACTTTTCAGCATTAATGGTGCCATCACAGAAGTGGAAGTTACCTTTGCCAAGGGCACTGACACAACCCCATACCATGACAGACCCTGGCTTTTGGACTTGTTGCTGGTAACAGTCTGGATGATCCTTTTCTTCTTTGGTCCGGAGCACACGGCGTCCATTTCTCCCCAAAAATACCTGAAATACTGATTCATCTGACCACAGTACACGTTTCCACTGTGTGATGGTCCATCCCAGATGCCTCCGAGCCCAGAGAAGTCGACGGCGCTTCTGGACACTGTTAACATAGGGCTTCCTTTTGGCACAGTACAGTTTTAACTGGCATTTGTGGATGTAACTACGTATTGTGGTACTTGACAAAGGTTTGCCAAAGTAGTCCTGAGCCCATGTGGTGATATCGCTTATAGATGAATGACGATTCTTGATGCAGTGCTGCCTGAGGGATCGGAGATCACGGTTGTTCAGCTTAGGCTTGCGCCCTTGTCCTTTACGCACTGAAATTCCTCCACATTCCTTGAATCTTTTAATTATGTTATGCACTGTTGAAGGTGAAATAAGCAAATGTCTTCCTATCTTTCTTTGAGGAACATTGTTTTTAAACATTTCAATAATTTTCTCACGTATTTGTTGGCAAACTGGCGATCCTCGGCCCATCTTTGCTCCTAAAGGACTAGACCTTTCTTGGATGCTGCTTTTGTACCAAATCATAATTACAATCACCTGTTGACATCACCTGTTTCAAATCACATCATTATTTAACCAATTTACTATTACGATTACTAGCCCTAAATTGCTCCTGTCCCAACCTTTTTTGGAATGTGTTGCAGGTCTGAATGACAGAAAAGGATGTATATTTACAAATGAAATTAAGCTGACCAGACAAAACATGAAATGTGTTCACATTGTCTGCAATGAAATACAAGTCAAAGTAAATTTAGAAATCACTACTTTCTTTTTTTATGTGTTTTCCATACTGTCCCAACTTTTTCTGATTTGGGGTTGTATTTGTAAACTATGCTATTTAAACTAATGCCTTCAATACAGAGTGATCTCATTTCTGATTAAGAGTTAGAGTACATTATAAACTGTTGAATCATTGGTTTCAGGGGTGTTTTGGATGGCCTTTATCACTTTTGTATATTGTATTCTCTAATTGGGCACTGGAAACTAAATTTATCACAGAAGTCTCTGTAGTACAATAAATTACCAAAATTATCCATCAAATGACTTATACTGCCCATATACCCTTTTCCATACTGTCAGGGTATTACATGAAAGATGTGCTTCACTATCCAGCCCACTAGGGGGACTCAAGGAGTACTGTATGGATAAGTTATGCATAGAAGTGAATAAGTGTGTTCCTGATGAAAACACAGGCTGCATCCGAAACCGTCTACTCAATGAGTAGGTACTTAATTTCAATAAGTACTTACTTAACAAGCGCTAAAAGAGTAGGTACTTAACAGGCAAATCTCGTTGAGTATGAATGAGATCCGGACATAATCCGCCATGTTGACGTTATCATGTGACCTACGACTACATCACAAGCGCAACAACTTAAAAGATATGAGTGACAGGTTTAATTCATCTATCTGTAAATATTTTGATATTGATTAAACTTGCTCATTTTGTGGTCTTGTTGAAGAAACAGCTGCCTATTTATTTTGTGATTGTAGTACAACTAATATATTTTGGGTTAATTTAAAGTTCTTATATTTTTAACTACTAATGTGACCCACAGTTTTTTTTTTTTGTTACGAAAACCCAAATTCGCGTGAATATGTTGTTAATTTCTTTATTTTATATGCAAAAATGTTCATTCACACTCAAAAGTGGCATAAATCTCCTTTATGTTTTCCTCTTTTTCTTGTTGAATTAGCTCTAATTTCATCCCTCAGGCTTATAAATAATAAACAAACAAAAAATAAATAAATACTTTTTTATGCATTATGATGATGTATTCAAAGATATTTAACCTCGTCATAATGCTTTTTGTCTGTGTATATAATCTCAAACTATGATGTATACAAACCCATATTTATGTTTTGTTTTTTTTTGTTGTTTTTTTTTGTTTGTTTTTTTGTCATTATTATTGTTCATTGTTAAAGATACAACCATGGTATTTTCCCTGATCTTGTATGTAATTATAGGTCCTGCAATAAAAATAAAGATATGAGCAACAGGTGCACTAACACCTCACAGCACCAGTAACTCGACAACCCTACCTAGAACGGTTTTCCTCAGTGTTAGCAATGTCTGCACAAAGAAGATGTCAGACAGCTGCTCGAAGATCTCGCCTTTGGAGAAGACTGTTGATTTTATACTCAGAAAATGTAAGTATAAACTACTTAAAAATTAAGATTATCCCAGAATGAATTGCATTGCTAGCCCACCCCAACACTTACACACAATAATATTGATAAATGCTGACCAAAACTTATATTACTTTTTGTTTTACTTCTTTAGTAAAACAAGCAAACTTTAAAGTTTTGTCATATGACATAGCTGTGCATGAATACACACTAGACAAATACAGCTGATGTGAATACATTTCAATTTACAGTCAAGCAATGAATTAATGCATGAAGTAATAAAATATATACATTTACTGATAATAATAGCATAATTAATAAAAAAAAAAGTAAAAGAATTAATAAAAGTAACAATGACAATAAATAAATGCATATACAAGTAAATAACACATGAAACAAAGATTTATTCAAACACGTATTTGCAGGCGGTGAACCCCACATCCTACTGCCATCTCAACACAGCTGTGCTAATTCTGTGGCTGACCACTGTGAACACCTTCGCCTGTCTTTGCCATCCATCATGTCCCTCACTGCTGCTCTTCTCAATGGGGACATCGTTGATCCAGAGGATGAGGAAGATGATGATGATGGACCCCTGAACCCCACAAACTTAAAGCAAGAGTGGGAGAAGATGTGCGGGACAATCTGGCTGCCGCTGTGTCTGCTCCAAACATTCATGTGCTGTCCATGAGCAAGACTACCTGTAAACATTTAAACAGATTAAAACATTTTACAATTCATTCATGTCAGCATTGTTTCTTGCCATATTTCATTTCATATTTTTACAATTACATGCTATTTTTTGTTGTAGCTTCATTACTTTTGTGGTGTAGTGGGCTAAACCACTGAACTGGTAAGCAGAAGGTTGCTGGTTCGATCTCCGCAGTGTCACCACCAGTGTGTGCTTGAGCAAGACACTTTACTCTAGGTTACTCCACGGGGATCATCCCTGTAATAAGAGCACTGTAAGTCACTTTGGATAACAGCATCTGCCAAATGTAAATTTGATTTTTGTAAATCTTTTTTTGTTAGTGTCTGGGGCACAGACGCTAATTAAAGCTGCTTTTAAAGCTGCTTATTTCTTAAAGTTTACTTTTTCAAGGTACTACTATAATATAAATGCATACATACATTTCATACAATTTCTATTTGGGATCATAAAGGGTTAATTCACCCAAACATATAAATTCAGTCATTATTTACTCGCCTTCACGCTGTTCAATCCCTGTGTTCATTTTTGTTGTTGTTTTTTTTTTTTTTTTTTTTTTTTCTGAACACAAAAGGTGATTTTGGTCAAGTTTGTCCTGCTGGTTTCTGTTCATATAATATCAGTCAATGGAGCCTGACTTCCAGACGCTTCATGACATTATTTGATGATGCTTTTGAAGCTTATGAAAGTCGAGCTCCATTGTATGAACAGAAACCAGCAGAACAAACTTGACCAAAATCAAATCCTCAATGTTTTTTGGTCTTTTTCTAGATGCTCTCGCTGGCTCTGGGCTCACTGAGGAAGAAGAGACCACAGCAACATCTGGTCCAAATGAGGTAATAAGGGCAGGAGGAGTGATGGAGGGTCTCATCCATGGCTCTACACCATTTCCAGGATGCTGCTGTGGCTCTCCATCCTCAGTGCTCACACCAGTCTGAGGACATTTCACATCCTACAAAAATGCACAAACATAATACAAATGCAATCAATTTTAACAGCACAATGTCATCTGATTTCTGTATTAGAAGTAACAAAATTATATTACTTTCTATTTTTGTTTCAGGTTTTTTTGTTTTTTTTTTGTTCACAAATCCCGCCGTCACCTTGCAAAAAGTGCTGTAATAACTCTGTTTGAAATTACAATAATTAAAATAAACTACAACTTATGATTTAAGTAGATTTGTATTCATTTCTGTAGTATACTCACTCAAAGCCTTTGATGGCATCATTCCTTCATCAGCATCTCTCCACCGGATAAACACACGTGTGATCATCTGTCCCTGTAACATCCAGACAAGATTCAAGTTTCCTCTGAGATTTGTGCTCAATACTACATTTACATGTTGAGGTAGTTGATGTGTTAACTCACTTTTTATCCAATACAAATGTTCCTTAATTTACCAACAGTACTAATGAACAAATAAAATAGATAACTTATGTTTATTTTATGTAGATTTATTTATTTACATTATTTTCATTCATGTAATGTAAACAGTTTTGACAACAGTGAATTCTACATAATAGCACACATACCTCAATCATAGAACATAATCCATCACTCATAAGTCATAATACTTAAAGAAGATTTTCCTGTCAGATGTTAAATAAACATTTAGTAAGCATCTTTAAGATGTATATGGTTTAGAATTCATGTAAATCCACTTTGGAGGCGAACGTGTGTTTACTGAAGCTCCCCTGTTAACTGTACATAATAAAACGTGTTTTTACAGCAAAATCACAACTATACTATACTGTCTAGTGTCTTTACACCTTCAACACTTCAACAGTTTACTCTACAAATGCGATTTTAACACAATGTTTACTCACATTTGAAAGCATCCGCGTCGCTTTTCTCCTCCTTTTTCGATAATGACGTATCCTCTCCCGTGGCCTCCTGGGATAGAAAAGTATCCATCGAGGAACACTTCAGAATCTGGGCGGAAGCAGTAGGCCATCCGGGAACTTTTCACCTACTCTTTTATGATTACTGAGGTTTCGGACATACTTGTTCGCTCGCCTACTGCTTTTCCCCTACTATATAGTAGAGAAGTAGGCGGTTTCGGACACACTTTAAGTAGACGCACGTCTGAATCTTGCGAGAATTAGACATCACCCAGGTAATTCTCGCCTACTCTTTTTTGAATACTAAGGATTCTGACATACTTATTCGCTCGCCTACTGCTTTTCGCCTACTATATAGTAGAGAAGTCGGCGGTTTCGGACGCAGCGACAATGTTGTTCTATGGCTCTTCAATAAATCTCAAAAGATGATTAATGCCTCCTTGCAAATGCATACTAGACATGGTGTCAGTATACAAGTATAAAGACAAGAGAAGAGCAAGATGTCGAAATTTAATCCGCCAGAAAGTTTTAACTTTGATCGTCCAACAGAGTGGCCAACGTGGCGGCAGAGATTTGCACACTACAGGACTGCTACAAAGCTGAGTAAAGAAGATAAAGAGGTACAGATTAGCACTTTAATATATGCTATGGGCATTGAAGCTGAGAACATCTTCAAATCGTTCACCTTTCAGAGAGTGCAGAGGCCCGGAGAAAAGGCGGAGTGCTACATCAGAGCCCTTTACGAACTTGGTGAGAACTGTGAATTCGGTTGAAACGAACATATAAGAGACAGACTTGTAGTCGGAATTCGGGATAAAGAGCTTTCTAGAAGAATGCAGCTAATGACAGCACTTACCCTGGAAATGGCAGTGCAAATGACGCGGCAGGCCGAGGATGTCGTGCAGCAGATCAGCCAGCAGGAGGGTCAGTCAACGAGCAGCGTGCAAGAGGTAGCCTCCAGACGTTCTTCAAAAGCAGCAGATAGGCCCTGGATGAAAGAGAAACACAAAAGAGGTGTTGAGAAAAGAAGAGAGGATACAGAGAATGAATGTGGTAGATGTGGTAAAACAGGACACAGAGACATCAGAAAATGCCCAGCAGCAGATACTGAATGCAGGAAATGCAAAAGAAAAGGACACTGGGCGAGAATGTGCAAATCAAAAACTGTGAGACAAGTGATGGCAAAAGAAGTGAGTGAAGAGAGCTTTAACCTGGGTGCGGTGTGTGGAGAAAATTGAGTTTCTGTATAATTTACATATGATTTTACTTATGTGGCAGAAAGAGAGGAATTACAAAAGGATCACAGTAAAATGACTACGCCACCTGGGAACTCCCAACCCAGGACTAACCCACTAGAACCCACTAAATAGGCTTCACAAATTTTTCCCTTACAGGTCAAGAGACGTGGATGAAAAAATAAACATTTTTATTTCATGACAAAAATAGAGTTAATAATTCAAAACACTCCTCTGAAACAAAGAAACAAAAAAAATAATGCATTTAAAAGATTAGTTCAGCGCTGACTAGTACAATTTCCTTAAACACTTCACATATTCACAATAATAAAAAAACAACATTTATGCATCACAAGGTTAGGACCCAAAACAAAAACAATTCACTCTAGGACTGAGGGTGACCAGCAGGGGGAGATTCAAACACCAGCACACTCATTAAGTAAAAAAAATAAATAAATAACACAATCAAATCATCACACACCAGTGCACATACACAGCACCTCACAAAATAACCCACGAGTCAACCCCGCCCCCTTGCTCTTGGACTCTCAACTAAAACTAAACAAAAACAAAAAACTAACAAAACAAAATATACATTGAAATCATTAAATACACAATTCAAAAAGAAAAATATCAATACTAAATAAAACAAACAAAATAATCATGAAAGATGTCCATCAACTAAACTTAAACAACAACAACAACAACAAAAAAATACTTCAAAAAAACAAGAAAATACAATTACAAAAAAACACACTACATTACCCTTGAACACACACACGCACACACACACACGCTAAAATAGCGGGGCAGTGATTCTCCTCTCAATCAACCCGCATAACATAACGCGAACAGTTATTGCGTGTACAGCCGCAATCAATATTGAATAATGAAGGTACCGCCAATTCGATCACTATTATCTACGTCGAGCCAACAGCAAAACAGCAGTACTCCGCAGGTCAATGAACAGATGAGACTCTGGTAGCCCCGGCAATAGAATCCTCCTCGCTAATTCAACGGCATATACCACACGTCTAGGGTGCGAGGAATCCCAGTCACGACAAACCAGAGAGAAATCAACATGCACGCTGTAAACAGAACAAACTATGTTGATTTAATCAACCCACCCGATACCGGAAGAACAAACGCCCCAGACAATGCATTCCTACCTGTGAATGGGCTGCAGATACGTCAGTCATGGGAAACTATACAACTACTCTCCCACATGCTATAAGGACCAAGCACTGAGTCTCTTCCGCACGCCACTTGGCCTGCAGAACCGGAAAAGGCAGTAACTTCCGTGACGTGATTCTCCCCAAGGCAGATCTATATACTATACGCCTCTAGCCATGATAGGCTCACTCAACAGACCGTAACGAACCAATAGTAGACAGTAACCAGCACCCATACTGTCACATTCTATCCCCTGTTCTTGTATTGTCACCCCGACGATACAACTAATACGCCTTAATCCCAGGGCTTAAAAATTACAAAGACAGAATTAGAGGTAGACCTAGCCTGAGATGCAGTCCCCACTGTATTCTCCCCAAGTGATCGTGGGAGACGATAGACATTAGAGTGTTGGCCAGCCGTGGCCCGCTGTGAGCGCCGTAACACACCCTCCTCCAATGGAGCTGCTGTAGACAATAACCCCAGTTGAGGTTGACCAGCTACATCAACTTCACAGGGCTGATCAGAAATCCCTGGCTGCATAGTTACACTACTCCCTTGCCCTGACATAACAGGTAAGGTCTCTGGTACCAAAAGAAACAAATCGCCCTCCTGTTCTTCAATTCCTGGGGAGGGGGTCTGTTCAACCGGCAAATTCTCTCCAGGACCAACTAAATCAGACTCCCTCTGGATTCTAAGCTTTAACAATGACCGGTGGACACGTCGCACCTTGTCCAAATCCCCCACCGGTGCAATAGTATACACCGATCCCCCATTCCTAGGTGCCTGTACCACCTGATATACCACTGAACTCCATACATCTTGGATCTTAGCACGACCTCTTACTCCAAAATCACGGAGATAGACCAACTGGCCCTCTCCAAGTGTTGCCTCACGAACATGCAGAGCATATTGTGCCTTTCGACGATCTGCTACTGCTCGTAGCCACTCTTGAGCTCCCTCAAAGGCAATATGCAATCTGGTTTGATGTTCCAACACCCACTCATGCACATTACCTGGAACCGGTTCTCGAATCCCACCAAGCAAAAAATCAACTGGCAGACGTGGCTCCCGGCCAAACATCAAGAATCAAGGTGTTTCACCTGTAGCTTGATGAACGGTGGTATTATAACTAAACAAGACTTGAGGGAGGCAAGACACCCAGTTCCTCTTCCGAGATGGGGGCAACGTGCTCAACAGGTTATGCAGAGTTCTATTAAATCTTTCACACTGCCCATTACCAGCTGGATGATAAAGCGTGGTACGGGACTTCTGGACCTTATACAGTTCACAGAGCTGTTGAATCAATGTGGATTCAAAATTGCGGCCCTGGTCGGAATGTATACGATCAGGAACCCCAAATTTGTAAAACCACTCTGCTACCAACACCCGTGCCACAGTTTCAGCACGTTGATCCCGTGTTGGAATCGCCAAGGTATATTTAGTGAAGATATCTGTCATCACTAAAACATTCTCTAGGCCTGTACTAGATGGCTCAAGAACAGTAAAATCAATGGCCAAGATCTCATTAGGCCTTGAAGCCAGTAAATGTCCCATATAACTAGAGGCCCTTGATTGTATGTCTTTACTGAGCTGACACCGCTCACACTCTTGGCACCAAAGGGCCACGTCCCTCGCCATTCCTGCCCAATAACACCTCTGCCGTACCAGTTCAGTGGTCCGCTCAACCCCTTGGTGTCCATGTTCCTGATGCAATCCTGTTAAAACCTCACCTTTCAAAACAGAGGGCAAGATTAACTGAAGAATCTCTTCCCTCCTATCTGGCCGGAAAACACGCCGATACACAACACCTTCCTGTTCAACCAGACGATCCCATTGGCGGAGAAGGGTCACCGAATCTTTTGACAGCAACTTACGCTCCTGAGAGCCACCCCATTCGGCTACCAACCTATGCAAAGGGGCCGCCAACTTGGAGAAACCTTCTACAAATCGACGGTAATACCCCGCAAAACCAAGGAAAGAACACAACTCCGATAGACTAGTGGGGCGCTGCCACTGTGCAACCACTTCAACTTTGCTGGGATCTGTAGCCACCCCTTGAGAAGACACCACATGCCCCAGATACGTTACCTGTTGTCGAAAGAAAGCACACTTCCCTAACTTTGCTTTTAAACCCTCTTGTTTTAATCGACTCAAAACAATCTCCAGACACTCTAAATGTAAGGCCACCGAGGAAGAGAACACCACTATATCATCAAGATATAAGAGTAAAGACTGCTGCTGCTGATCTCCAAACAATCTCTCCATCAGACGTTGGAATGTACTTGGAGCATTGCATAGCCCAAAGGGCATGCGATTCCACTCAAAGAGACTGAATGGAGTGCAGAAGGCAGTCTTAGCCCTATCTGTCTCAGTGACCGGGACCTGGTTATACCCACTGGCCAAATCCATTGTGGAGAACCAGCGGGCTCCAGTTAACGCATCAAGGGATCCTTCAATTCGGGGCAAAGGAAACGCATCTTTTCGGGTCTTAGCATTCAGTTGACGGTAATCCACACACATGCGCAGACTACCGTCCTTCTTTTTGACAAGTACAATCGGGGAGGCGTAAGGACTACAGCTTTCCCTTATTACTTACCTGATGGAGTTTGGGTTCCTTGCCGCTGTCGCCTTTGGCTTGCTTAGTTGGGGACACTTGACATTTGACTTGACATTTGATATTCAACAGTGCTTTGATCTGCCTGCATTGACACTATTCTTTAAGAGCTGCTGTGCAGCCAAATAATGTACCAGTTATCAATGTAAAGCTGCTTTGACACAATCTACATTGTAAAAAGCGCTATATAAATAAAGGTGACTTGACTTGACTTGATTACTTGAGCATAAAGAAGTTGACTGATATGGGTCTTCACAACATCATACTCAGAAGGTGGTATGCGTCGATACCTCTGCCTGACCGGAATATCATCTAGAAGAGGGATGTCATGAGAGAGCAGATTGGTACAACCCAAATCACCATCATGGGCTGAGAACACTGACTGGTACTGCTGAAGCAGCTTCCTCACCTGATCCTGTTCACTCAGTGCCAAAACAGTTAAATCAATAGACTCTATTTGTTCAAACACAGTGGACTCAGTCTGCAAAGACTGCAAGCCCACTGTTGCAGATACTGTTTTAACTTCTGTGATACCTTGAGGTAAACTGGTAACAAAAACACTATTCAAAGTACCTATAACTGCACCGGGATAGAGCAGAGCATCTACGGTCCCCACGTTAATAATGGGTATATAAACGGTACCCCGAAACAACCATACTAAAGCTGGAGACACAAGTAACCCAGCAGAAAGACCTGAATCAAGAGGCTCAAACAACACAGTATCTCCTGAACAAAGTTCAGAACATGTTGCTGCTACTATCTGCATCATACCACCTGAAATGCGTCTAGCTTTCTGACCACGTACCCTTACCTTACTCAGTGAGCCAGAAGGTTGTACCTTAAGTTGACAATGTTGGAAGGCCTGCATTACAGGGCCGGGGGCCTCCGAAACCGCCGGTAAGTTAAAAAGGGACGAACCGTGCTGTCCAAAAAGTTCCTGGTAACAACGACTAAGAACATTCATCCCTAGAACTCCAGGAACTTGGGTACTCAAGCCACCCGGGGGGTCCTTAACCACTAACACCCCACATCCTACTACTAACTTCCCACACAACTCAATATCTAGCTCAAGGTACCCAATGTAAGGGATCTCCAACCCATTTGCAGCCCTAAGCTGCAACCACTGGCAAAGCCTCAACCGTTCCTGCCCACATTGTGCAAAGTTAACAAGAAAACAACTTTCCGTTATAGTAGAAACCATGGAACCTGTGTCGATTAAACAACGTATCTTAACCCCTCCCATTCCAACAACAAGATGTGGGCATGATGAAATTAAGTGAAGGTTAGAATCAGAGCTAACAGAACGGTAACGAATCTCCTCTCGTGCCTCCCCCTCCAGGTGATCAAATAGAAAGAAAGCCTGATCCGGAATAGATAAATGACGAATTCGAATACAGGCCTGAGCCTCCTCAATCCACTCGCTAATGCCAATGCCTGACCGGCCATTGAATTTAGGGCACTTCCTGTCCCTTGGTACAAAAACAAATCGTTCAGCCGGACCGGCAGTAGCATCCAACAGATTGGACCGGGGGGGCTACAGGCAAAGCACTTGCGTCACCGGGGTCTATGCTCAACCCAGGCGAAGCAACAGGGGCGCGCTCCTGACGCAACTTTTCGTTGTCAGCTCGCAACTGCGCAACCAACTCCCTAAGCTCATTGAGTTCCTCCTCCATAATTTTACTACTTACCCAAAACAAAGACCCACCTAGAGAAGGCACAAAAACCAGGAGACTGAATCCCACCGGGTACTGCTGCTTTGCTGTTTTTCTAGAAAAGAGAAAGAGAAACCACCCCAAAAAGACAATTCACATACAAAATAAACACCCACGTCTCTGTCTCAAGTATGGGAACCCTGCCTACTACGCCAATTGTGGCAGAAAGAGAGGAATTACAAAAGGATCACAGTAAAATGACTACACCACCTGGGAACTCCCAACCCAGGACTAACCCACTAGAACCCACTAAATAGGCTTCACAGATTTTTCCCTTACAGGACAAGAGACGTGGATGAAAAAATAAACATTTTTATTTCATGACAAAAATAGAGTTAATAATTCAAAACACTCCTCTGAAACAAAGAAACAAAAAAAATAATGCATTTAAAAGATTAGTTCAGCGCTGACTAGTACAATTTCCTTAAACACTTCACGTATTCACAATAATAAAAAAACAACATCTATGCATCACAAGGGTAGCACCCAAAACAAAAACAATTCACTCTAGGACTGAGGGTGACCAGCAGGGGGAGACTCAAACACCAGCACACTCATTAAGTAAAAAAAATAAATAAATAACCCAATCAAATCATCACACACCAGTGCACATACACAGCACGTCACAAAATAACCCACGAGTCAACCCTGCCCCCTTGCTCTTGGACTCTCAACTCCTAACAAAAGGCAAAACTAACAAAACAAAATATACATTGAAATCATTAAATACACAATTCAAAAAGAAAAATATCAATACTAAATAAAACAAAATAATCATGAAAGATGTCCATCAACTAAACTTAAACAACAACAACAACAACAAAAAAAAAATACTTCAAAAAAACAAGAAAATACAATTACAAAAAAACACACTACATTACCCTTGAACACACACATGCACGCGTGCACACACACACACACGCTAAAATAGCGGGGCAGTGATTCTCCTCTCAATCAACCCGCATAACATAACACGAACAGTTATTGCGTGTACAGCCGCAATCAATATTGAATAATGAAGGTACCGCCAATTCGATCACTATTATCTACGTCGAGCCAACAGCAAAACAGCAGTACTCCGCAGGTCAATGAACAGATGAGACTCTGGTAGCCCCGGCAACAGAATCCTCCTAGCTAATTCAACGGCATATACCACACGTCTGAAATAACACACATAATTAAACATCATATAAAACACATGATACACAAACACAAGGAAGCTACATACCTAGGGTGCGAGGAATCTCAGTCACGACAAACCAGAGAGAAATCAACATGCACGCTGTAAACAGAACAAACTATGTTGATTTAATCAACCCACCCCGTACCGGAAGAACAAACGCCCCAGACAATGCTTTGTGGGCAAATGCAACGTGATTAAGACATTCCGGAAATTGAATCATGTAAGGACACAGTTAAGACGTTTCCAAAGGGGAAATTTCCAAAGGGGAAATTTAAACTGCATCACACAGTTAAAGCAAATTTCTGGATTCAGGGGACTACAGAGAATTTATGGGTTCAGGGGAACCTGAGATTGAAACTGTGTGGCACAGTTTAGACGTTTTAAGCTGTACAGCCAGGGCTCTGGAGCGCCAGGGGGTGCTCAACCTGTCCGATTTTAGGTGAAAAGTCGGATCTGTGGGAGACGTCCAACAGATTATTTAGGTGCGCGCCGACAAGGGAAATCCACATGAGTTCGGGACAGCCAATATGGGGAAATCTCAGAGCAAGCTCACAAAATATGATACACTGGTGTTTTGTCAAATGAGAAGATTGTATGGCCAAAAATGCATGCAAGATGTAGGAAAATTAGTCAAATTCCGAGAGAAGGAACATTGAGTGTCATAAGACTTGTGACAGTACAGTAAACTATACGGCAGTGTTTACTGTGAAGTGAAGTGAAGGATATGGTTACCGTGTGAAGGAAAGACAGCCGTTTGTTCATCTAATGCTTCCCGTGCACTCTGTCTGGTGCGACGCGGAGTCTGGCGATTCTATAGCGATGCACTTCGAAGACCGGTTATTCTTGAGGAGCTGTTCACAAGACGAGTTCAAGGCCTGTTACCATCCATCCTGGAGCCTGACGAAGTCCCACTAAACTCTCCAGTCACGCCAAATTGTTTGGCGAGAAGTTGGACACAGTGTGTGTCAGTGTGACCAGTATGGGATTTATTCAGTTTTTTTGTTCGTGATTGTGTGGATAACACATACTGAACTGTTACGCTGATATTTTTTCGCTCTTGCTGTTTATTTTTATTTATTTATTTTTTTTGTTGGATTTTGGTGTTTCCTTTCTCTCTTTAAACAAGTGGTTTTTTTATTATTATTATGTTTATGGACATTAAGGAATAAAATTCTGTTAAATTGAAGTGTTTTTTGAAATTTTTGTGCTTCCTTGTGTAATTGGTGGTTTCCTTTGCTATCTGGGTTGTTAATTTTTGTTTTGGCAGTTTTAAGAAAACTGTCTGGCGCCCGAAGTTTTGAAAAAAGAAATTATTTATTTAAGTTAAGGGCAGCTGCCACCGTTACAGAGTGGCCCCCGAACAGGGACTTGAACACTTGAATCATTTGAAGTTCTGAAAATGCTTCTGACATGTTGAACACTTGAATTGTTTAAAAAAAAAAAAAAAAAAAAAAAAATGAAACCCTGTTTGTAAACCTTTCTATTTTTTATGGAAAATTGGTGAAACAATGAAATTGTCTGTATTAACCTTGTAAATTGTTTTTTATTTGCCTGTGAAAAAAAAAAATCTGAAGGTTTTTCTTGAACTTGTACAAACTCTGTGTGAATGCTAATAGGATAATTAGTGTTATCTCCAAGGTGTCACAGAAATTGAGCTAATTGAAGGATTTAAGGTGACCTACTTTGAATACTTGTTTTTGGTGTAACTATTGTTTTGTTGTATTTATGGGTTTTTTTGTAAAAAGTTCTGGTGAACAAAAATACTGACACACAGACACAGTCATTTGTTCATCTCATTTACTGATATTTTTTTATTTTTCAAACCCAACATCCAACATTCTTGCACTCAAACAAACACAGCAAACATGGCGTCCACCCCTCCTCCCCAATCTACTTTTGTGGAAATTGTATGGCCACCTGTACTGCGAACGCTGATGCCTCCATTAGCACCTCTTCCATATGCTCCTGTCTTCTACAATACTCCGACTCCACTCAGCCCTGTTCATCCTGGAACCCATGTGTACATATCCTCTCCTGCTTTGGCTGGCAGCACCCCTGTGCAAACTCTCACCTGGGCACCACAAGTGGATAACATGCAACTTTGCACTTCATCTGAAGGTGAAACTCCTTCTTCAGTGGCACAACATGACCTGCCTGTGACCTTTTACCAACTCCTGGAAGGGAAATACAACAATTCACTACTCAGGTACTAAGGGAACTGGGATACTTCCTTTTTGACTTGATAAAAAAACAAGAAAAAACAATGAATGAACTTACCCAGGAAGTGAAAGATACTTCTTCTCACCACAAGAGCCAGATTGCTGATCTTGCTGCAAAAGTTAATTATAACAAAAATCAAGTTTTTACCCTGTTTACTGCCGCTAAGCAACAAGAGGAGTCTGAAGTAGATAAACTAACTAAAGCAATTAAATTAATGATCACAGGTGAACTCCAAAAGGTGGAATCTACCTTGGTGTCTGAAGTACGTTCCATGGTTGATCAGCTCCAGAAAGAGGTTCAGCAGGACATCAAAGATGTTCAACATGCATTTCAAACAAGCCATGATCAGATAACTTCAAACCTCCAAAGATGTGTTACCCAAACTGACAAATTTCTCACCAGTTTAAAAGAATTGAAAAGTGACGTGGAGAAAGGATTTCAAAGTGTCAAGAAAGAAATTGCGGATCAACAACAAAAGTTAAGTCTAATGGCACCACCAGTTCCCAGCACCAACACCACTTCATCCCTGACATCTGAAGCTTCTCCAGCGATTCCTCCAACTTTTGCAACCCCTTTTCCCACATCTGTGGTTAAAAGTGACCATATCAAATTAACTTTTCCCACATTTGGAAGGCCATCAGATGATGCAGACCCATTACTTTACTTAACTAGATGTCAGGACTTTTTGGCCCTACATCCCCTGACAGATGCAGATATCCTGGCTACTTTCCATACTGTCTTATACGGAACAGCATGTGACTGGTGGGAAGTCAGACGGTCCAACATAACTACCTGGAATGAGTTTGAGGCTGCCTTCCTGTCTGCTTTCCTTGCTGAGGATTATGAGGACGAACTGGCTGAACGGATCCGTACTAGAATTCAAGGTGAAAGGGAATCTATTAGAGACTTTGCATTTTCCTACAGAGCTCTCTGTAAAAGATGGAAGATAGACCTAACGGAAGATGACATTGTAAAAATGATACTTAAGAACATTAAGCCTTACCTTGCCAGCCAATTGCGTAGCCGAGTGAATACTGTGGAGTAGCTTGTCAAATTAGGACATCAGCTAGAAAAGGATTACGAACAACAGCTTCAACAACAGCTGCAACAACACTGCATAAATCACAATCAGCCACCAAGAAAATCTCTTCTCCCACAAGCTCTAATGAACATGTGGCAGTACCTCAGCAACTAGTTGTCCCCATCCGTATCAATGCCTGGTCAGAAAAGGACATTATGGATACTGGTGCCAGCTACACACTTATCCATGAGAGTCTCATGAGGCATCTTACATCGCCTAACCAGCTTCCACCATGGTCCCGTGGTCCTCTTTATCTAGCAAATGGAGAAGCAGAGATTCCGTTAGGATGGCTGAATACCACAATACACCAACATGACCAATCCTTTACTTTACCTGCTGCTGTACTTTCTTCCCAAGCCCTAGCCTATGCTGTAGTCTTAGGGCTGGACTTTATTTTCTTCAGTGGGCTGCAACTCAATGTCATCGATCAGAAATATTCTTTCAAGCTTGATCCAACAAAAGAGTATCCGTTTCAACCAGGAAATCCAAGTGTGACAATTTCAAGTCCACAAAAAGAAAGACGATCACTTAAAACCACACAAAACCTTTCCTTGTTAACTTCTGTTCCCCCTCCGTCATCTCCATTACTAATTCAACAACTTGACAGTGTGGATGAAAAGACGTTGATAAAAAATTCTGTGGAAGCTGCTCATTTACCCTTTGATGGGAAGCGACAGTTGCTCCAAATCCTGGAAGGTAGCCCTCAGATATGTACTCTCCGTACGGGACGTACTGAGGTTCTCCAACACCGCATCTATACCACCAACCAAGTACCCATCAAACAACAGCCATACTGTTTGTCTCCTACAAAGCAACTTGCACTGGATGAGCAGCTTAAGGAGATGTTGCAGGAGGGAATTGTTGAGCCATCTCACTCTGGTTGGGCCTCACCAGTGGTCCTGGTCCCTAAAAAAGATGGAAAGTTCAGATTTTGTGTGGATTACCGAAAAATTAATGCTTTAACAAAAAGTGACGCTTACCCTCTTCCAAAGATAATGGAAATCCTGGAATCCCTATCTGGAGCAGCCATCTTTAGCACCATTGATCTCAATAGTGGATACTGGCAGGTAACCATGGACCCTGACAGCCAAAAACAAGACTGCCTTCATCACCCCTGCAGGCCTATACCATTTCAATGTCATGCCATTTGGGCTCAAAAATGCTCCCGCAACTTTTCAGAGGCTCATGGAGACAGTTCTGGGAGAACTAAGGAGAAAAATCTGCTTTGTGTATATCGACAACATCATTGTGTATTCACCTTCAATTACCCAGCATTTCCACGACCTCCAGATGGTTCTCTGTAGATTGGAAACTGCTGGGCTAACCATTAACTTGAAAAAAAGCAAGTTCTGCTTACAAGAATTAACATTTCTGGGACATGTCGTCAATGCCAAAGGAGTCTCTGCAGACGCAAGCAAAGTGGAGGCTATTCGGTCATACCCTGTGCCAACCAACATCAAAGAGGTCCAGCGCTTTTTGGGTTTAGCTGGGTGGTACCACCGGTTTGTACCAAATTTCTCCAGAATTGCTGAACCTCTGAATCCACTAAAAAAAAAAAGGGACGTACGTTTCACTGGTCTCCACAATGTCAGAAGGCATTTGAACATCTGAAATCCTGTCTTATCTCTCCTCCAATTCTTGGCCATCCTGACCTACAACTCCCATTCACAGTCTACACGGATGTCAGCGACACTGGTTTGGGTGCCGTGTTGACCCAGCGAAAGGACCAGAGATTGGAACAGGTTATTGCGAACTTTGAACAAAGCAGAGGCCAATTATTCCACCACAGAAAAAGAATGTTTGGCTGTAATCTGGGCTCTAGAAAAATGGCAGCATTATCTGGAGTACAAACTATTCACCGTTGTCACTGATCACTCAGCGTTACAATGGGTAATGTCGTCAAAAAAAACCACTAGCCGTCTCATCAGATGGGCCCTGTGACTTCAGAGATTTGATTTTATCATTGAATATCGCAAGAGAAAATTGAATATGGCTCCAGATGCTCTATCCAGGTCTTCTGTTACCTCAACATGTAACCTGTACACCAGCGAAAAAGATCCAGAACTGCCTGTATCAGATGTTATCCTGTGGGAAGAACAGCACAAAGACCCCGAAGTTACAAAACTATTGAAAGCAGTTGCAGATAATTGTGCTAGTCTGATGGAACAGTATGAGATTGTTGAGGACAAACTGTATCAGAAGTCGTACCTGGCAAATAACAAACTGCATCACTGAGTCTACATTCCCAGCAGCCTCAGATCCTCCCTTCTGAAGCATTATCACTCCACTCCCATGAGTGGCCATGGAGGAATCTACAAAACATATAAGCGACTTCAGGAAGTAGCATTTTGGCCAGGCATGTGGTCCGACGTATAACAGCATGTGAAAACCTGTGTAAAGTGTCAAACATTAAAAAGTGATAATCAAAAACCTGCAGGAAAACTACAGCAAATCACCACCACCCGCCCAAACCAGATGCTGGGAGTCGACATCACGGGCCCATTACCACGAAGTACAAACCGAAATGAGTACCTGCGTGTTTTTGTTGAATATTATTACCGATGGGTTGAGTTGTTCACCATTCGTAATGCCACTGCCCAGAATGATGCCTCCATCTTCAGAAAAGAAATCCTGACACGGTGGGGTGTACCAGACTTAATGCTCTCAGACAGGGGAGTTTAGTTTGTCTCATCTGTATTCAGAGAGTTATGTGAGAACTGGAGTATTACTCCCAAATTAACTACAACTTACCACCCACAGACCAACATGACTGAAAGAGTGAATCGGACTCTCAAGAACATGATGGCAGCCTATGTGGACGACAACCACCAGAGGTGGGACCAGTTCTTACCAGAATTCCGATTCGCCCTGAATTCAGCCGTTCAAGAGACAACTGGTCTTTCCCCAGCAGAACTCCAGCTTGGCAGAAGAATCCAAAGTCCAATGGACAAAATACTTCATGGTACTAATCTAACTCCAGATGCTGCCTCCTATGATGTGGTTCATCATCTTCATCACCTGCAAACTCAAGCCAAAGAAAGCAGTAAGAAAGCCAAGATGAGACAATTGAGAAACTACAACAAAAATAGGAGGGAGCTGACATTCAAAAGCAAGGATCGAGTATGGTTACGTAACTTTCCACAGTCTAGCACACAACGTAAGTTTAGTGCAAAACTAGCACAAAAATGGAAAGGTCCTTACTGCATTCTCAAGCAGCTGGGTCCTGTGAACTATCAAACAGCCCTGGAAGACACGGGAGAGGATGTACGTACAGCTCACGTCTGCAATTTAAAAATGTGTTATCCAACGGCTGAGGAGTTGGAATTCCAGGAAAAGAAAAAAACTCCTGGAAATATTTCAAGAAGCCTCTGATGAGGATGAAGATTTTCTAGGATTTTAATC
This sequence comes from Mylopharyngodon piceus, assembly GCA_039654765.1. Taxonomy (NCBI): domain Eukaryota; kingdom Metazoa; phylum Chordata; class Actinopteri; order Cypriniformes; family Xenocyprididae; genus Mylopharyngodon; species Mylopharyngodon piceus. The sequence continues at coordinate 1,442,266 of CM077451.1, forward strand.
CTTGTTTTTCTTCCTTTTAAACAACCATGGGTTGTTTTTCTTCTGGGGGGGAGAGTGTGACAATGCAGTAAACTATACAGCAGTGTTTACTTTCACTTTTAATGGAAAGGGTGGAGTGTCAATTAACAGCGGAAATGGAAATAGGGGCGAGGTCTATTTCACCTGTGAGGTGAAAAGAGGACACATCACCAATGTATGTTGGCTTGGTTTGTAAGAAAATGGGAGAGTGAAGGATATGGTTACCGTGTGAAGGAAAGATGGCCGCTTGTTCATCTAATGCTTTCCGTGCACTCTGTCTGGTGCGACGTGGAGTCTGGCGATTCTATAGCGATGCACTTCGAAGACCGGCAATTCTTGGGGAGCTGTTCACGAGACAAGTTCAAGGCCTGTTACTATCCATCCTGGAGCCTGACGATGTCCCACTAAACTCTCCAGTCACGCCAAATTGGTCAGTGTGCCCCGACGCCGCACGCAGTCTCACGCTAACACTCATTCAAGTTTCGCACGCTAAGACACACACACACGCATTCCATTCACATTCGCACATTGGGTTATTGTTAAATCCGTGCTTATTGATTGTTTTAAGTTATCGCTGATTTTTGAGATTGGATTTTGTTTTGTTTTTCTCAACTTCAAAGTGTTTATTTAAAGTGCCTTTTTTTGTCTTTTTCTTTTAATTATGTGCAAAGTTTGGCGAGAAGGTGGACACACAAATCTGCCAGTGTGTCCAGTATGGGATTTATTCCATTTTTTTTTGTTCGTGATTGTGTGGATAACATATGCTGAACTGTTACGCTGATATTTTTTCGCTCTTGATTGTTTATTTTTATTTATTTTACTTTTTTTTTTTTGTTGGATTTTGGTGTTTCCTTTCTCTCTTTAAACAAGTGTTTTTTTATTATTATGTTTATGGACATTAAGGAATAAAATTCTGTTAAATTGAAGCGTTTTTGAAATTTTTGTGTTTCCTTGTGTAATTGGTGGTTTCCTTTGCTATCTGGGTTGTTAATTTTTGTTTCGGCAGTTTTAAGAAAACTGTCTGGCGCCCGAAGTTTTGAAAAAGAAATTATTTATTTAAGTTAAGGGCAGCCGCCACCATTACAGGTGCATCGAGGAGAAAGGCCTTTTCTTTCTCCCCGATGTCAGCCAGATTCAACCACAGGTGGCGCTCCATTGCCACCATTGCCGCCATCGATCGACCAATTGTGGCAGCGGTCTGTTTGGTGGCCCAGAGCGCCAGGTCTGTAGTACGGCGCAGCTCAACGACCGCTTCAGGGGAGAGACCCTGTCCCTGGTCCAGGTCCATCAGCAGGTCAGCCTGGTACGCCTGCAACACAGCCATTGTGTGCAGAGCAGCACCACCCTGTATGGCAAGCCAGAGTATTCACATACGCCTGGTCGAACGTCTGATTGCACACTCACGCGTCAAAAGCGTGCGTTTTGACAGCAAAATGCGTGTCCTTGACGTGATTTGCCATAAAAACACACGTTCTTAACGCGCGCTTTGGGAAAATGGAAAACGCGCGTCGGAAATCAAATCAAAATGCGCGTCATTGACGTTTTCGGTGACTCCAAAGCGCACGCCGAGAACGTGTGTTTTTATAGCAAGTCACACATCAATGACGCGTGTTTTGATTTGATTTCCGACGCACGTTTTCCATTATCCCAAAGCGCGCGGCGGAAATCAAATCAAAACGCGTCATTGACGTGTGATTTGCTATAAAAACGCGCATTATCGGCGTCCGCTTTGGAGTCAATGAAAACGCACAAAAATGGGCGTTGAATACGTGCGTTTTGAGTCGGACAAAACGCTCATTATGAACGTGTAAACAGGTAAATCAAACAGCCAGTGCAAACGTGTGTTTGAAGTGTCCAACAGGCGAAAAGAACGTGCTCTTTCCTTAGTGTTCTCAAAATCGCATGTTGAAAGTGTGTGCTCACTTTTTAGGGCTTGAGTCTGTCATGTTTTTGTCCGCTATAGGTTTAGGACTCTTGTATTATCATTAAACCCAACCAAAACAACATGGAATTATCAAGGATAAATTTGCCAGGGGATTGTAATTGTTGAGTTATTAAAATCCAGTATAATTAATTAAAAAAAAAAAAAAAAACAGACAGAACCTTGCATATGAAAACATTAAACTTTTCTTTAAAATTGATGATTTAAAAAGATGATTTTTTAATTAATTAAATGTATGCTTCATCTTTTATTTCAAATTCTTAAATTTGATCAATAAATTCAAGTAGAATAACAAGACACTATGGCACTATAACCAATCAAATTAAAATCACACAGAAAAAGTTTTTTACAATCGCTAGGACCCGTTTCTCAATACTTAGGTCACTTTTTCAAAACAGAAATCTATGAGGGCTAAACTGTGGATCATTTATCATTGCTTTGGCACAAAATGCATTCAATAATGACATCTTTCAAATTACATTAATTCTTTTCTCACTTTGACACAGCAAACGCCAAAACTCGTGTACCTACAGGCCAATTTGCACATGCTTACATACTGTTTTCAAAACTGTTCAACTTAAGTTCAAAACAATTACATAACACAAAACTGAATAAAACAGAAATATGCTGCATTTCCACAGTAATATTGTAATGAAATATATTCTGAATCTAAAAAATAAATACTATCAAAGCAATTAAATGAAACTGAACAGCAACACAAGCATTAGTCTTTCAATTTCATTATAATCCATTCAAAGGGGAAAACTTGGGAATAATTTTGTACTGTAATGTAAACATGGTTCGTGTAACATAAACTGCAGTGAATTACAATAGAGAGACAATAGAGAGTGTTATTCTTGTTTTGTTAAGAAATTTTACAAAACATTGTATATGTTACAGTAGGACCAGCCAGGAGACAGGAGATAGGTTAACAGGTAGTTTATTGAACACAAGCAGAGTATATGGTGACAAACGGTGAGTATGCAGATGCAAAGTTTGTGACTGATGAATGGTATAGAGAATGATACTGTCCTTTGTGGTTGCAGAGTGACGATGGAGAATGATACTTGCTGAATGGAGTCGATGACTGCAGACAACACTTCACACACAGACTGGAGACGATGGAAGGAACTCGGAGACAAGGGGAACAGGTAAGTAGCGAGGAGAGTCCTTGAGGTAAGCATACAGGTAAGTCCTTTGATGCGAACGAGACCGGACAATGTGACTGTGTGTGTGAGTGTCTTAAGTAGTGCTGGTGATGAGTGAGCTGATGAGGTAACTGGAGGTAACTGGAGTTTATAGGTGACAGGGTTGATCTGCTCCAGGATGGTGAATGGGCCAATGAACCTGGGACTCAGCTTACGGCAAGGTAGGCGCAGACGGATGTCCTTGGTGGACAGCCAGACCTTCTGTCCCGGTTGGTAGGAGGGAGCTTCGGAACGACGAAGGTCTGCTGTCATTCTGCGCCTACGAAGAGCTCGTTGAAGTTGGTGATGCGCTGAGTCCCAGACCCTCTCGCTCTCTCGGAACCAGTAGTCCACAGATGGTACGTCCGATGGTTCCCCGGTCCAGGGGAACAGTGGGGGTTGGTAACCGAGTACGCACTGGAAAGGTGTAAGTCCGGTGGATGGCTGGCGTAGAGAGTTCTGTGTGTACTCGGCCCAACCCAGGTACTGGTTCCAAGAGTCCTGGTGGCCATGACAGAAGGTACGGAGGAAGCGGCCGATCTCCTGGATCTTCCGTTCCGTCTGCCCATTCGTTTGAGGATGGTAACCTGATGAGAGGCTGACGGTCACACCTAGGAGCGAGAAGAAAGCTCTCCATACCCGGGAGATGAACTGTGGTCCTCTATCAGACACGAAGTCTTCAGGGATACCAAAGTATCGAAACACATTGTTGAACATGATCTCTGCCGTTTCCATGGCAGTAGGGAGACCTTTCAGAGGGATGAGACGACAGGATTTTGAAAATCTGTCCACAACGACCAGTATGCAGGTATATTCATCCGATGCTGGGAGATCGGTGACGAAGTCTACTCCTAGGTGTGACCAGGGTCTGTTTGGAACGGGCAGAGGAAGAAGCTTGCCGGATGGTAGATGGCGTGGGCTCTTTGAGATGGCGCAGTCCTTGCATCCCTGCACGTACCTTCTGACATCGGCAGCCATGTTGGGCCACCAGAAGAGCTCTTTTAGCAGCGAGAGGGTTTCATTGACCCCCGGGTGGCCAGTGCCAAGTGAGGTATGTGCTGAGTGAACCAGTGGAGTGCGCCGTGTGCGGATGACATACTGCAAGCCCGGTGGGCAACCCGGCGGAGTGTTGGTGGAGGCATTGGAGGAGGGCAGAGTTTCCGCAGACCAAGTGATGGGGCTGACAACAATCTGCTCTGGGAGAATGGGTTCAGGTTCCTCTGTGTTTTCTTCTGGAGCATGAAGTCTTGATAAAGCGTCCGCTTTGACATTTCTGGAACCAGGTCGATAAGAGATGGTGAAGGTAAAGCGTGTGAAGAACAGCGCCCAGCGGGCCTGTCTGGGGTTGAGTCTTTTAGCGGATCTGAGATACTCAAGGTTTTTATGGTCCGTTAGGACCAGGAAGGGATGTTTAGCTCCCTCCAACCAATGCCTCCACTCCTCGAGGGCCAACTTGACTGCAAGAAGTTCTCGGTTGCCAATGTTGTAGTTTCTCTCCGCCGGGTTGAGCTTGCGGGAGAAGAAGGCGCATGGATGGAGGCGGCTCGGATTCCCCTGCTGCTGAGAAAGGACCGCTCCTACTCCGGTTGTGGAGGCGTCCACCTCCACCACGAATGGCTTGTTGGGATCAGGGTGTACCAGGAGAGGAGCGGTAGTAAAGGCTTCTTTTAGGTCGTTGAAGGTCTCCGTGGCAGCTGGGGTCCAGGACAGAGACTTGGGCTTGTTGCGTAGGAGACTTGTGAGTCGGTTGGTGATGGAGCTGTAGTTCTGAATGAATTTTATATAAAAGTTGGCGAATCCGAGAAATCGTTGGAGTTCCTTTACCGTAGTTGGAGTGGGCCAGTTCTTAATGGCTTCCACCTTCCCCTCGTCCATCCGGATGCCACTGTGGTCGATGTGATACCCAAGGAACTGCACTGAGGACTGATGGAAGGAACATTTCTCGGCTTTGAGGAAGAGTTCATGTTCGGCCATGCTCTGGGAGTATATCAGGATATCGTCGATGTATACCAGAACCAGAACGAACTTGTGGAGAAACTCCCGGAGCACCTAATGGATAAAATCCTGGAATACGGAGGGGGCGTTGACCAGGCCATATGGCATTACCAGATATTCATAGTGGCCGGTGGGCGTGACGAAGGCGGTCTTCCACTCGTCCCCCTCGCGTATCCGGATGAGGTTATACGCGCTGCGGAGGTCCAACTTGGTGAACACAGTGGCACCGCGGAGATGTTCCAGGGCCGCTGGGACGAGAGGAAGGGGATATCGGAACTTCACTGTTATGGAGTTGAGTGCTCGGAAGTCTATACAAGGCCGCAAGCCTCCGTCCTTTTTGGCCACGAAGAAGAAGCTGGAAGCAGCAGGGGAAGTAGATGGACGTATGTAACCTTGAGCCAGAGCCTCCTCGATGTACTCCACCATGGCCTTCTCCTCCGGGATGGATAGGGGGTATATCCTTCCCCTAGGCACTGACTCACCCGGAAGCAGATCTATAGCACAATCCCATGGCCGGTGTGGAGGAAGCTTGGAAGCTCTCTTGGGGCAGAATACGTCGCTGAAGGGGGCGTAACACGAGGGAATATCCACAGACCATTTCTCGATGGGACTTTCAATGGAAGTGGTACAGACAGGGAGATGATTGGAGCTTGGAGATCGTGGAACTGGAAGTGCAGAGAAACAGGATGGAAAACAGGTGTCGCCCCACTTCAGGACTTCTCCAGTCTTCCATGAGAGGATGGGGTTGTGCTGCTCCAACCACGGGCACCCTAATATCACGTCAGCGGTGGAACCCTCCAGAACCAGCAGATGGATGTTTTCCACATGAAGAATGCCAACTTGAATCTGTAGTGGACCAATGCTCCGACTCACATGTCTTCTGTTCACAGGTTTGCCAGTTATTGAGTGGATCTGGTAGGTTGACGGCGTACTCTTGGTCTTGATGCCGAGCTGATGGCAGAGGGCGCCGGAGATGAAGTTTCCTGCTGACCCAGAGTCGAGGAGAGCGGTAACTGGAATGGAGATATCAGCAGCAGTAAGTTGTACGATAGTGGTGAGTGGTTTCATAGTATTGACATTTGGGAAGATGGCACTCACCATGGGACGAGGAGGACGTGTTGGGCATGCGGAGATTACATGCCCAGGAGAACCACAATAGAGACATAATTTCTGGGTCAGCCTTCTCTGCCGTTCAGCGGGTGTCAGACGAGTAGATTCCACTTGCATGGGTTCGTTGGCTGGTTCTGGAGCGCTGACGGATTCTGGTCGGCAGAGGGAGGTGTTGAGCCGTTGCTGACCCTGGTGCTCATCGAGACACGACTGCATACGAGTGGCAAAATGGACGGAGAGCTGGATGAAACGTTCTAGGCCGATGGTATCTTCGTATGCAGCGAGATGCAACCGCACTAGAGGATCCAAACCCTGGCGATATGTCGTCAGGAGCGCTTGTTCATTCCAACCGCTTCTGGCAGCGAGTGTTCTGAATTGAATGGCATAATCGTTAACAGACATGTTTCCTTGCTTCAAATTATAAAGTTTCTCACCAATAGATGCATCCCATGAGGGTTTTCCGAAAACTTCTCTGAAGTGATCGACGAAGCTGGAGTATGACTGAAGCACAGGGTTATTTTGTGACCAAATGGAATCGGCCCATTGAAGCGCCTTGCCAGATAATTGTGAGATCACAAACGCTACCTTGGTGTAGTCGTTGGGGAAAAGGTGCGGTTGCATCTCCAGGGTCAGGGAACATTGCAGGAGGAATCCATTGCACTCCTCCGCCAAACCAGAGTAGGGCGCCGGTTTGGCCATTGGACTGGCGTACACAGGCGGTGAAGAAGAGGTGGCGGTGTTTGCGGAAGTGAAGGTGTGTGCTGACGGTGGTGGATGAGTGGTGAATGTGTGATGCAATGCGTCCACCAAATCCTGGAACTGATCGGGTTGACTCATGCTTGTGTTCCGCTGTATTGGTCCGGTCTTCTGTTACAGTAGGACCAGCCAGGAGACAGGAGATAGGTTAACAGGTAGTTTATTGAACACAAGCAGAGTATATGGTGACAAATGGTGAGTATGCAGATGCAAAGTTCGTGACTGATGAATGGTATAGAGAATGATACTGTCCTTTGTGGTTGCAGAGTGACGATGGAGAATGATACTTGCTGAATGGAGTCGATGACTGCAGACAACACTTCACACACAGACTGAAGACGATGGAGGGAACTCGGAGACAAGGGGAACAGGTAAGTAGCGAGGAGAGTCCTTGAGATAAGCATACAGGTAAGTCCTTTGATGCGAACGAGACCGGACAATGTGACTGTGTGTGTGAGTGTCTTAAGTAGTGCTGGTGATGAGTGAGCTGATGAGGTGCAGGTGGCGGTGATCAGTACTCAGGGGAAGGTGTGCGCTGTGATTGGTGGATGTTGGAGCCTGGCGTGTCTGTGACAGTATAATGCTACCTAATGTTAGTGTTTTTTAGGTCTGTGTTTTATGACTGATAAATTGTGTTTGCTGGGTGAAAACCTTTACTATAGTTCTGGAAGAATGAGTTGATTTGAGACATGTATGAAGTGTTTTGGTAGATTTAGTGCATTTTGAATATGAAATTAACTGCTGTGCCAAGATGAAAGTTGGTTGGGAGAACTGTGTGAAGAGTTCTGAAAAAGTTACCTAAGTATTAAGAAATGTGTCCTAGAGATTGTAAAAAACTGAAATAAATGTTCATTTATTAAACATATTAATAAATGTTCATTTCCAGCATACTGTATTTTGGGTTCATTTTAAGCAAGCAATAAAGTAATTTTTACACAATAGTTGAGTTAAATAACTACCCAGCAGGTTAGGCAAACATTTAACATTTAACTGGGTTAAATGACCCATTCGCTGGATTAAAACAACACAATCGCTGGGTTTGTTCATTCTCAACCCAACTTGGGTTGTTTTTAACTCAGCATTTTTTAGAGTGCAATACTGACTGATTTGTTTTAGTTCCGAACAAAGATTACAGCAGTACCATCATCTCACAGCAACACTCAACTGTTTCATTACTAAATGATTCAACATTTTAAACGAATTGGTTGAGTCAAAGATTAAATGGCCCATTCATAAACATCTTATTCTTGAATGAATCAGCCGTTTGAACGAATCGTTTGAATAAATCAATGACTCACTCATTAAGACGGTCACTTGCCGCCACCTACTGGCAGTTTAGTTTCATGTTCAAAAGTCAAATAAATTTTTACCCAATATTTCTTATTTGTATATTCAAAAAATATTTAAAACAATATAACTATTTAAAGGAGTGGTACTTTTTCTGTGTGATTTAATTTGATTAGTTATAGTGCCATAGTGTCTTATTATTCTAATTGAATTTATTGATCAAATTTAAGAATTTGAAATAAAAGATGAAGCATACATTTAATTAATGATTAAAAAATGCCCTTTATAAAAGGTAAAAAGGTTATCATCTTTTTAAAACATCTATTTTAAAGAAAAATTGCATGTTTTCATATGCAAGGTTCTGTCTGTTTTTTTTTTTAAACTTAATTATACTGGATTATAATAACTGAACAATTACAATCCTCTGACAAATTTATCCGCGATAATTCCATGTTGTTTTGGTTGGGTTTAATGATAATACAAGAGTCCTAAACCTATAGTGGACAAAAACATGACAGACTCAAGCCCTAAAAAGTGAGCATACGCTTTCGACATGTGATTTTGAGAACACTAAGGAAAGAGCACGTTCTTTTCGCCTGTTGGACACTTCAAACACGTTTGCATTGCCTGTTTGGTTTACCTGTTTACACGTTCATAACGAGTGTTTTGTCTGACTCAAGACGCACATATTCGACACCCATTTTTGTTATGATAAACGCACGTCAAAAACTTGCGTTTTTGGTGACTCCAAAGCGCACGTCGAGAACACATGTTTTTAATAGCAAATCACACATCAAGGACGCGCGTTTTGCTGTCAAATCGCACGCTTTTGACGGGTCAGTGTGCAATCAGACGTCCGATCAGGCATATGTGAATACTCTGGCTTGCCATAAGCCTGGCCTGCTGCCGCGTATGCCCTGCCATTTAAACGTGATGTAACTTTAAGTGGTTTAGATGGCAGGGTTGGAGCCTTCAGTGTTAATGTCCTATCAGAGACAAGATAGTTCGCGAATGTCTCGTCTGTCTGTGGCATTGACACATACCCACGCTCCTCCAATCCCTCGACATCAGTGAAATTAGCCTGCTGATTTCGATGGATTCGAGCTGAGTATGGGTTTTTCCATGCCATCTCGACCTCAGTATGCAGGTCAGGAAGGAATGGAAGGCTCACTAGAACTGGAGGATTATGGTCAGAGAGAAACCGATCGTCAAGCCGACCGCGAGTGGTCTCTCTCCAAACACGCTGCCATGGCAACTCCAATCTGCCAGCCGCGTGCTCCATAACCTCCAGTAATTCAGCATACACAGGGCAGGGTAGCTGAGAGGATTCAGGAAGCTCACCCTCTCTATCCTCCTCAGCCATCTCCTGCTCGGCTGGAAGAGCACTTGCTGTTGGACCTGAGGATGCAGATGAACGTGCATCCTCTCCCAGCAGTAAATTTGAAAGGATGCTGTTTTGAAGGACTTTTAATGTCATGGACTAAGCGAAACAATAAAATCACTCATGCCAAGTGGGGAAAATTACCTGACTTAAGAACAGTTTGTGGACTATACTTTGCTGTTGGCTGGTTCCTCCTTCACTGTTGGGGAGATGGAGGAGGACGATTCCCCTAAACATTTTTTGGCGAGGGGCAGTACACACCAAGCTCCAGTGGCCACGGAGCTTGGCCCATCAGAGTCACCAGCATGCCCAGTTCTGATGATCGCTAGCACTATGCTATTTGTACCTTCCTGCCCTGTTGTTTCTGCACCAAAGCCAGTTCACAAGATGGCTGCCACTCTGGAGACTGTTCACAACATGGCCGCCATACCAGAGTCCTCAGTCAAGATGGCTGCCACTCTAGAGACTGTTCACAACATGGCTGCCATACCAGAGTCCCCAATCAAGATAGATGCCATGCCAGAATCATCAGACAAGACGGCCGCCATTCCAGAGTCTCGTCCCGTCATGGCCGCCATTCCAGAGTCTCGTCCTGTCATGGCCACTCCGCCTGTGTCTTCAGACAAGATGGCCGCTCCGCCTGTGTCTTCGGAAAAGATGGCCGCTCCGCCTGTGTCTTCGGACAAGATAGCCTCTCCGCCTGTGTCATCGGACAAGATGGCTGCCACGCCTGAACCTCCAGCCGTCATGGCCGCTACGCCAGAGTCCCCAGCCTTTACGGGTGCCTCACCAGAGTCTTCAGCCGTCATGGATGCCACATCTGTGTTCCTGGTCCTCATGAGCGCTGCACATGAAGATGTTAAGGCTTTCCCTAAGCTCTTGAGACTGTCTCCAAGTCTGGAGGACATACCATTGACGTTGGTACGTGCAGCCAGCATCCCTAGACCAGCACCATCTAGCCTCAGCGCTCTCAAGCCTGCCAGTGCCTGCACTGTCCATTCCAGAGGTCATTCCCTTGTCCTTGGTTCTATCCGTTACGGCTATGGCCATTTTGTGTGTTTGGGCCACACACTGCGCTCCAGCCCATGAGTCTGCTCCAGCCCATGAGTCCATTCCAAAGACCACTCCAGCCCAAGAGTCCACTTCAGAGTCTGCCTCAACCCAAGAATCCGCTCCAGAGCCCTCCTCAGTCCGTGAGTCCACTCCAGAGTTTGCTTCTGTCCTAGAGCCCAGCCTTGTGACCTATAAACTTCCTGTCTGTCCTGATACGATGTAACGACTGAGACAAATCAGACACACAATTATTCATTATATTTTATGAATAATCCAGAAAACTCTCCCAACAAAGTTTTGTGAATGCATCCCCCAAAACTGCAATTAACATCCAAAATGAAACTAACACACAGACAGAACCAGGTGTCCTGTTACAGGACACAGGAAGATTGAAAATTTATGATCAGAAAGAATTTGCAGAGACATGTGACTGACTTAATTCTTAAGAAGGACAAATAAACCCTTTTAATCCTATATATTCTATAGATAACCACGTGAGAAATGTATAAACGTATCCATTTTTCCCCCTCTCATGATTTTCCTTTTATAGGGTTTGGCCTATGCATTAATTCTCTCTTTTGAACTCCTTTGTATTAAAGCGTAAGTCTGTTTTGACAAAAGAATCTCATCTCAGGGGCATATAAACTGTACCAGAATTGATTAGTCTGCTTTGGTTGAAAAAAAAAAATCCCAATTGCAGTATTGCTTAACTTGTTTCTGATGAAGAAATCTCAGTACAGTATTATATACATATAGATTTGGGTGATGCTCATCTTTTTACAGAGTAAAGGCCTTAGAAATTATGGTCGGATTGACATCATTCATCTCAACTTTAGCTGCATCTGCAAGCATAGCTACCTGGTGATCAATACTATGTTTCATTTGCTGATAGAAACATCAGTATTCATTCACGAGACGAGAATTCTGCGCGCTTAAACAATCTGTTGCGGCGAATCTGTTTAATTACTAAGTACAGGAAGTTGTTCAGAGTAAAGAGAAGAGGTTTCATGAGTTAAAATGTGCAAATGTCAAACCATATTTGCATTTTACTGAATGTAACATTATCCCCCGGTTTCACAGATAAAGGCTTAACTAGTCCCAGACTAAAATGCATGTTTGAGCTGCTTTAACTGAAAACAACTTACACTGACATATCCTAAAATATGTCAGTGCCATTGTTTTGTCTCAAGATGCACACCAGTAATGTTTTTTTTTTTCTAGGGCACGTTTATAAAAGGTACTTAAATGCCCTAATTGAACTAAGGGATAATCCTGGCTTAGTCTAAGCCCTGTCTGTGAAACCGGGCCCAAGTTTTTTAAAAAATCTTAAAGTATAAGCGGCACATTTTAACTTGATGCATAACTCGTTTCAAATGTGCTGACATTCTTCATGAACTGTTGAATTGCTCTGACATGCACTGCTTCCCATGACAACAACTTGTCACAGGAATTGTTAACTTGCCACCCCGTGACGTCATATTGTAAACAAACCAGGCTAGGGAGCTAAGCTGACACGACCTAGCGGCCCTTCAGCTAAGGTGTAGCTAACTAATAACTTCTACAATAGCAGTTAGCATCATTTACTTGAAGCCTTTAACTACAGCTGTGTGTATGCAGTGTGAAATGAGTTAAACAATTTTCCCTTAGTCCCATTCTGGGTTTATGGTTTCTCACTTTCTCTTTCCTTACCTTGAATCCTTCTTAGCTAGTTTTACCTTCACCATTTTAGGTGTATTCCTTCCTGAACCCTGTTCATCTAAATTTGCAGTTACTCTAATTAAATCAAAATTTAATTACATGTAAACTGCTTAGCTAGAGAAGAATTCCTGTAGTCAGCCAGCTATTCACTTGTTTATTCTTTCACCTATTTGATTTATTTACATTTACCCCTATCTTCTAGTGAGGTATTTGTTTGCCCAGAGAGCCCGAAAGGAACCAGAGACACTTTTTATTTGTGATTCTGTTTATTCCCAACAAGCACTAAGTCCTATGACCCTGCTACTCAAGTATTCTCAGTGATTACTAGGGCATAGTAAACAACTGGTGCAAACAACTATAGTTCTTTGCACCAGCTATAAACTCAATCTGAATAGGAAAGCTGTTCTTTTTCCTTTTCCTCCTCTTCTTCACTTTGTAAGGGATCTAGACTTTTACAAGCCATCAGGAGATTCTGAGAAATAATTGACCATAAGAACCATCTTAGGTCATTTGTTAAATCTCGGTTTAAGCCTTTCAGAAACATTCTCAAAACCACACAAATCATTCTAGCATCCATAGCTAAGATAGTGAGCATAGAAGACACACTTAACTAGCAAGCTACGCCTGAAACAACAAGCTGGATGTTATATTTCTAGCTTGTTCATTACCTATGACCTCTTTAGGGTCATGCATTAGTCCCTCACCCTTTCTCTTACCACAAGTGTGTCAAAACGTTGCAGATGCTCTGCTTAACCTCCCAGGCGGGAGACCCAAAGGACTGACAAGCCATCATGGCTGCTGACAACTGACAGCACCAGAGCCAAATGCAACTGGACAATGAGAGGAGAGGATCAATTATACATGACCCAAGCCAGAGTTACAGCCACACCGGGCTGATCAAGAGTACCATCTCCTTAGCCCTAGCTCATGGATCTGAAAACAGAACGTAAACAACCTCACATAACAGATCACAGAGCCCCGCATGGAGCGAACATGTGCTCAAAGTCTCACAGAGCAGCACAGAACTGGCACCATGGCAACAGCCCAGGTACCAGCCAGGCCCTGGGAGAAGCCATGGAAGACAGCACCCTCAACCTGCAAATACCACAGGACGTCCCACAGCCGTCAACTACAACATCCTCCTCCAAACCTCTCACACGGGTGTCAATCGGAGGCTGCACGAGGACAGCTGGACACGTATGCCTCAGAGTAACAGGAGCTGTGGACACGAGCAAAACAGCTCCCTGAACAGGACCACCCGAGAAGTACTGTGAAGTACAAGCTTCCGACTCCTTGCCCAACAGAGTTCAAGCAAGCTCAAGCCGGCACTGCCACAAAAGCAGAGCCACACTCCAACCTTCAAACTTCTTGTGACTTCTTGTTAGCAGAGGCCAACAACCAACTGCTGACCTTCTGCCACCTGCACTAGGGGGACAGGTGATACACTGTCAAGGCACTGGCTGCCTCGACACCTGCAACACAAGCTCAGAGACATGAGCTTGTCAGACATCAGGTGGCAAACAGGTGGCAAATAGGTGTTAAAATGGAGAAAAAAACCTTGGGAGAAACCAGGCTTAGTTGGGGGGCCAGTTCTCCTGAGAAATGAAATGTATAAACGTGAGAAATGTATAAACATTTCCATTTTTCCCCTCTCATGATTTTCCTTTTATAGATTTTGGTCTATGTATTAATTCTGTCTTTTGAACTCCTTTGTATTAATGTTTCAGAGTTGCATACTACTGTATGGTTAACTAAAATGGGTAGCATGTTTGGTATCGATGGACTCCAACTTTTGTTTCCCATTTGGTAATTTATGTTACATGATGCTAACTCTGTGACACATTAGTATTATAAGAATCTAGAAGGTTCTTCTCTCAAACATCCAATCCAATGTCTTATGCTAATATCCTGCTAGAGCACAAAGGATCGTAAATTTTTCTTTCGAAGACTTGGGTATGATTGGCCCACTGACCCAGAGGAGGATAGGCCAGCACCATAGGTTAAAAGCCAGTTCACAGTCTCCTACCTCTCTCTCTTGCTTCTTCGACGGACTGAAGAGACCCCCTGCTGGGCGGCCTCTCAGGCCAAGGCCTGTGGGCCTGGGCCTGCCCTGCACCTCAGCCATGTGCTTAACTAGGAGAGAAAAGGACTCTTTCCCACTAAGATTCAAACTAACCATGCAAGTTTGTCATCGGTTCTTCATTCAACGCAGAAGACATCGATTGCAACTTCAGCACCATCGGACTGAATTCTCAGGACTTCCTACGGCAACAGTGTATCCAGGCGCTCTTCAAAAAGGCCGAGGCCTAATGCAAGTATCGTACGATATACTAAATTGCTGCTAGTTAGTTAAAGTTGTGAACCTCCTTTGTTAACAGAGGAGCTTTGTAATGGATACTGATGATTCTTTCCTGGTTTTTGACTTAGCTCCATTTCCTGTTCCCACTTCAGTTCCACTCTATCATTCCTCATTTTATCTATGTATGTGTGACTTGTGTATATGTATGTGTTTGTTAGTTTAGTTATGTGTTCGTGATTTAGTTAATAAAACTTGTGCACAATACATATTTGGTTCTGACTCTCCGTCTGTGAATAAATTGCCTCTTAAATGATTTAAATCTTGCTACCAGCTCTAAGCGCTGTAAATGTTAAGAAAGAATTATTTTTTTTATGGCCATGAAAAATACTTTTCTCTTAGAATTAATTAATAATCAATACTGAGTGTTCACAGAATGAACCGATTGATTGATTATAATTCTAATGTAGCTACATCAAGTTAATCTGATTAACTGATTCAAATATTCATAATCATAATTATTAATCATAATAAGTTATGAATAATTATTAATATTTCCCATTTGAGCTAATTCGCAACAACGACCACAGAGGTCGTCCCTGAGTTCCCTGTCTGCCCTGATATGACCACAGAGATCGTCCCTGAGTTCCCTGTCTGCCCTGTTATGACCACAGAGGTCATCCCTGAGTTCCCTGTCTGCCCCGATGTGACCACAAAGGTGGTTCCTGGGGTTCCTGTCTGCCTCGACATGACCGTAGAGGTCATTCCTGAACTGTCTGCCTGCCTCAACATGACCACAGAGGACGTTCTATTTTAGCTGATCAACCATGGTGGTTTCCAGTGTTGCCAGAACTGCCCTGGTGGTCATCTGCTCCGCTGTGGTGGTCTTCAAGCCCATCTACACTGCCGTGGTGGCCATCTGCTCCGCCGTGGGGGTCTTCAAGCCCATCTGCACTGCCGTGGTGGTCGTCTGCTCCGCCGTGGGGGTCTTCAAGCCCATCTGAACTGCTGTGGTGGTTGTCTGCTCCACCGTGGGGGTCTTCAAGCCTGTCTGCCTGGCCACCTGCACAGCCTGCACCACCCTGGCTGCCTGCTAGGCTTCTGTTTGCAGGCCCTCTTCCACTCCATGGGCCTGGCCCTCCACCTCGCCCCCTTGTTCATCTCTGCCCCGCCTCCCTGGACTTCTTGTTAGGAGCGTCTGGAAGCCGCTCCTTAGGAGGGGGGCTATGTCACCTACCTATGTTCCCTGTGTCTCCTGTGTCGTTTGTTCACCTCATGTTTCCCTGCTCCTGTTCCCCTTGTTTGTTACCATGGACACTCATTGGACCACACCCCCTTGTTATCTCATTACCTCACCTTACATCGACATGATGCTATCCAGTATTCACAGGAATCAGCTGCAGTGTTTAAGGGGATTCAAGTTTTCACTGGTGTCTGCGTGCGCAATAAGTATGCTAATGTTTCATCTTGATGTCACAACGAAACGGCTTGGGATTCGTTTTACAAACGACTCATTTAATTGACTCAGAGTCGACTCATACTTTTGAGAGACAATAACTTGACATATGGTGCACTTTCAGATTTAAAACTGTGCAGGATGTTTTCATTCACTTAGAGCTATGTTACACACTACATGAAAGGTAATTTTCAAAAATCCATAATAGGGACACTTTAAATGAACTCTAAATGGAATTCCTCTTTTTGCGAATGCCTCTTTTGTTATTATTTATAGTCGTATATTTATAAATTACCTCAATTGTGCTGCATATGATATGCAAATATTGCTGCTAAAGATATATATATATATATATATATATATATATATTATGGCATGCCGTTCAGGAAATTATAGTATTTATAATATGATTGGTTGTATATAAGGAATGAAAATCTGAATATATTGAATGGAAGTCTGAATATATGGAACGAAACTAGAATATATTGAATGAAACTTGAAAATATTAAATGAAACTTGAATATATGGAATAAAACTTGAATATATGTCAGATCAGAACACTGACTCAGTCTGCAGGCTCTTAAAAAGTTTATTTTAAAGTCTTTTTCAAACAGTCAACGCAAAAAGGCAGTCTTCTCAAACAGTCAACACAAAATGCAGTCCTCTCAAACAGTCAACACAAAATGCAGTCTATAATCCAGACAGGAGCGACCTCAAAAGAAAGTTTAGCACCGTTCTTCAGAGAATGACACAGCCGCTGAAGAGCCTGAACAGGACGGTGTCATGCAGCAGGAGGCGTTGTTGAGGCGGTAGGCGGGTGGCGCTCAGGCAGCACGTGAAGCAGGGCAAAGACACAGCGATCCGTGAAGGGAGATGGAGAGCGCGACCAGGACTGAATGCAGGGGAGATCAGCCTGGGAATTCAGGAGAAGAGGTGAAAAACAAACAGCAACTAAAAGATGAAAACAAAACTGGAAAAACTCCGACACGACACGGGTGCACACAAAACAATGAGGCAGGAATCCACACGACACGGCAGAACATGAGACAAGGCTGGAAAACTTGCTTGCACAAAGCACAAACAACGATCTGGCACAAGACAGCACACGAGAGGGGATTAAATAGAAGACTAAGACTTAATAGATGCCGAACAGGTGGAAAGAGTGAAACAATAACGAGGTAATGAATGGAATAACAAGGGGGCGGGGTAAGACGCCACAATGACAGCGAACACATGTGCTCCAGACGACAACAACAAACACACGACAGACAGGGGAAAACGGACAGATCAGCCCAGGGACATGACAATATATTGAATGAAAGTCTGAATATATGGAATGAAAGTCTGAATATATTGAATGAAAGTCTGAATATATGGAATGAAATGTACTCGGTTACTAACGTAACCTTGGTTCCCTTAGATACAGAACGAGTACTGCGTCGTTCATCTTATTAATCAATATAGTTTATTAATAAGAAGACGCTATGGGGAAAACTCCTTTTTCTCCGATTCTGAAGCCTTTATACAATCACGCAGTGTGAACTGCTCGTGCATTGGTTCATAAAGTTTAAGAAAACGAACCAATGATGGCACGGAACGCGCGAGCCAATGGTGAGTGAGCCCGCTCGAGCCCGCCAAAAGGGGCGGGGTCTTGGGCTATATAAGCGGCCGTTTCACCGTGGCAAATCGATTATATTCGACTAAAGCGACGGCATGAGGTGTCTCACGCGCGTAGCGCGGCAAGAAACGCAGTACTCGTTCCGTATCTAAGGGAACCGAGGTTACGTTAGTAACCAAGTACGTTCCCTTGCAATACTACACGAGTACTGCGTCGTTCGTCTTATTAATCAATATAGTTTATTAATAAGACAAGACGCTATGGGGACAGTACAATAAC
Source organism: Mylopharyngodon piceus (assembly GCA_039654765.1). NCBI lineage: Eukaryota > Metazoa > Chordata > Actinopteri > Cypriniformes > Xenocyprididae > Mylopharyngodon > Mylopharyngodon piceus. The sequence goes on from CM077451.1 coordinate 1,460,342, forward strand.
GCCATGCTACGCAGGGGGACGACTGAGCATCAGAGCAGAGCACTTGAGAAAGGGCTTGCAACAGACACTCAAACAGGGTAGCCCAGGTAACAGGGTACTGAAATACTTTAGTCATCCACTCAAGCCCATAACTAAGACACTAGGGGGGCCTAGAGTATATATAAGAAGAGGGCATGAAATAAAATTACGCCCAGACTCGGTCGGGGTGGAAATGGAGAACCATAAGTTAGATACTGCAAGGAGGCTTATGCAGAGAGGACCTGCGACTGAAGCGCAGGGACATCCAGATTATAAAACCTGACAAATGTGGACGGAGAGGCCCAGCCGGCCGCCGCACAGATGTCAGCAATGGAAACACCACAGGACCACGCCCACAAGGAGGCCATACCTCTCGCGGAATGCGCTCTCACACCAAAGGGGCATTGAAGTCCTAAGGAGAAGTAAGCGAGTGCTATAGCGTCGACTATCCATCTGGAAAGTCTGGGCTTCGAGACCGGAAGACCTTTTGAACCCCGAAGCAGACAAAAAGCTGTTCCATCTGACGAAAGGAGGCGGAACAGTCAATGTAAGACCTCAGGGCTCTGACAGGACAGAGTAGGTTCAGCTCCTGTTCATCCTGAGAAGGAGGAAGAGCGGAGAGAACGACCATCTGCGCCCTAAGGGGGTAGATAAGACTTTCGGGACATATCCATGTCTCGGTTTCAGGACGACCTTGGAGTCGTTAGGCCCAAACTCAAGACACGAGGGGCTCACAGAGAGCGCCTGTAAATCTCCTACACGCTTAACTGATGCTAAGGCTAGCAGCAAGGCAGTTTTTAACGAGAGGGGCCGTAGGTCAGCAGTCTGGATTGGTTCAAAGGGAGGGCCTTTAAGGCCTCTGAGAACCACAGAAAGATCCCAGGTAGGAACCGTGAGGGGACGAGGGGGATTCAACCTCCTGGATCCCTTAAGAAAGTGAACAACAAGGTCGTTTCTCCCTATCGACTGCCCTGCTATAGGAGCGTGAAAAGCTGCTATAGCTGCAACGTAGTCTTAAGGGTAGAGGGAGTACGGCCTCTATCCATTAAGTCTTGAAGGAAGGACAATATCTGAGATATGTCACAAGTTAATGGGTCCTCGCCCCGTGCTGTACACCAGGCGGCAAAGATGGCCCATTTCAGGGAGTAGAGACGTCTTGTAGACGGAGCTCTGGCCTGAGAGATAGTGTTTAAGATGTTCTCTGGGAGGCTAGCAGGCTCCCATTGGGAAACCACACATGAAGGTCCCACAGCTCGGGTCTGGGGTGCCAAATTGTCCCTCTCGCCTGGGAGAAGAGGTCCCATCTCAGAGGGATTGGCCATGGCTCCGAGAACTATGGTTGAGTCCTCCACAGAGGAGCCACCAGGAGGACCTTGTGAGCACCCTCCCTGACTCGTGTGATCACCTGGGGGATCAGCGCGATTGGAGGAAAAGCGTAAAGGAGGAGGATGGGCCAGTCGTGGGCCAGCGCATCCCTGGCTTTTGAGAAATATGTTGGGCAGTGATGATTGTCTTCTGAGGCAAAGAGGTCGACCTCTGCCTTCCCAAAGACATCCCAAATCCTCTGGACAGAGCTGGGGTGGAGCGACCATTCCTCTGAGGGAAGGTTGCTCCAGGGCAACATGTCCACCCCTATGTTCAGTACGCCCTGAATGTGTGCTGCTCTCAACGAGAGCAGGTTGCACTGGGCTTACTCTAGGATGGTTTTCGCTAGAGTGAAGAGGGGCTTTGAAGAGAGACCACCCTGGCGATCTATGAAGGACACCACCGTCATTCTGTCTGACCTGACCAAGACATGGTGACCCACCAGGAGAAGAAGGAAAGCCTGGGGAGCTCAATATACCGCCATCTTCCCAGGCGGTTGATATGTAGCTCGCTTTCCGGGCCGTGTCAAGCACCAAGGCCAGACGGTCTGTCGCACAGAGCTCCGCAAACCATCTTGGAGGCATCTGTGAAGACAACCTTCCTCTTGTCTATCGCCCCGATTGCCATGCCCTGCTTGAACCAGCCAGGGTTCATCCAAGGGGCCAGGGTTGTGACACACGCCTGGTAACCTTAAGCAAGTGTGACAAAGCTGACCTAATTGTCACCGCTGGGCAACACTGGCACACATACACATGCACTCACACAGTAATACTAACCTTTGTAATGGTCCACGCTCATTTCCCCTCCCACTGTTGCTGCTGTCGGCGGCGTGGGTGCACACGCAGTCCTGATGGCACACGGACATGTTGAACATTATTTCTTTGCCCCTCCGTCAGTATTCATAACCCTGGACATTTCACACACTCACACTGCACGTTGTTGGATGTATTGTCTTGTCCTATCATTGTTTTAGTGTGTTTAATTGGGCGTGCGATGGTCGGCGTTCCAGTGTGAGAGCAATCGAGCGGCGATTGATTATGACGTCACTGACCGCGCCGCACCGGCGCAGTGCACCGGAGGCCGGCCAAACCATTGTGTAATGTTAATAGGGGTACCCATGTTTTATGTATGATAAAATTAAAGTGTTAAATGTATTATTTTTGTAGTGAATGTTTTTATTTGTGGATTATGTGTGGAGTTTGTGTTTAATGTTAATTAAATGTATAGGATTGAGTGAAAATGGGTTAAGAAATGAGTTTATACCTGCTATACATACCTGGTTTGAGGAGTCCCGTGGTAGGGGCGGGGTGTAGTCTGGCCTATATAAGAGCAGGCCAGACTCAAACTAATTGCTTGTTTACCAAGTCAAAGTGAGAGTGCAACTGCGGTGCCTCGAACGAACCTCCAATCACCTGTATATTATGGATACTTACCTGTACATATTTTTGCTTGGATTATTTCCTCTTTATTTTGCTGTTTGTTGTTTTTTTTTGGTACTTTGTTTTTTTTGTTTGTTTTTTTTTCCCATCGTTGTTGTGCACCTGTATATATATCTCACCATTGGACTGTGTATATTTTTGGCACTATAAATAAATCATACTTGCACAAAAGTGCTCTTGCGGGCTGAGTCATCATTTTTAACATCTTTTACGGACATTCACTTTGTCCCCAAGTGAGTGGTGGTTCTCGCTTCATCACATTTGGTGGCAGCGGTGGGATGGCAACCCGCAAGACAGTGTCAAAAGGTAGAAAACCCAGGACGGGTTTGCGGTCCCAGGTGAAGGAGGTGACCTGGGATTCGATGGAATCTACAGAGGAAGAGGAGGCAGCTGCAAAGCTTCCTGAAGCCTCAGCAAAGGCCAGTTCACCGCAGTCCAAGCCCGTCACATCCAGTGCAACGTCTGGTGAAGGAATGGTGTCCCTGATGCGCAAATTCCTTGACGCACAAGAGCAGTGGGAAGAGAGATATCTGCGAGAGCTCCATGGACTACGAGAGTCCATCTTACAGTCGGTGCGGCCTGCAGAGACCTCGTTAGACATGGATAGTCTACGGATGGACCTACCAACACCAGCAGCACAGAAAGTCTCCACACTAGGCGGTCCAGCACATGTCCTAGACTCCACAAATGTTCCTGCATCAAGCCAGCCAATGCTGCGTTCTGAACCGATGATGCCAGCCTTCCAGCAGGGGGAAGACATTCAAAACTATCTTCGGTGGTTCGAGCGGCTGGCCAGGACCTGGGAATGGCCTGAGCAGGAGTGGAGCTTTCGACTCGTTCCGTTGCTGACAGGGCAGGCACTGGAGGCGTACCTAGCGATGGATGAGGAGCAGGCGGAGGTGTATGCTGATCTAAAGGAAGCACTGCTGGAGAAATTTAACATCTCACCAGAAACCTACCGCCAGCGCTTCCGAGCGTCCTCTGTTCCAACGGGAGAATCACCAACAGAAACCTACCATCGCTTAAGGAATCTGTATCGATGATGGGTACGGCCTGAGGAGCACTCTAAAGAGGAGATTGGTGAGGCTATTATCCTGGAGCAGCTTCTTCGCGTGCTTCCGTATGATACTCGCACCTGGGTACGGGAGCATGAGCCGATGACGTGGCTGGCAGCAGCAAAGCTGGCTCAACAGTACATGAACGCTCATCATGGAGGCCCACGCATTCAACAGCCACCTAGAGGTACTGTACGTTCTGTTTCTGATAGCTCTGGGGCTGGGGCTGAGAGAAGTCATGCTGATCGTACAGACAATGCACAAGGCCAAAAATCAACTGTGGGCAAGGGATTAATTTGCTTTTATTGCCAACAGCCAGGACACAAAGCATCAGTGTGCCCTGGGCGAAAAGCAAAACTGACTGGATTTTGTTATGTTCCCAGAGAGGAAGGCAATGTGAGAGACTCTGTAGAGGGAGTCAAAATGTGTGCAATGTAACAGTTAATGGACATTCTTTGCAAGCTCTTTTGGACACTGGTAGCACTCTTTCGCTGTTGAAGCCATGTTTTGTATCAAATGTCAATTATGTGAATACCACCGCTGTTCAGTATGTACATGGGGACGTAAAGCAGTACCCCCGAGCTGAAGTGATTGTTGAAGTGCACGATCAATTGTACTTGTTAAATGTTGCCATAATTGATAACTTACCAACTGACATGATTCTGGGTCGAGACCTACTGGTACTGAATGATCTGTTACAAACCACCAAAGACTTTGAAACTGCTACCCCTTCTGCCACTGTTGAAGTGTCATGTCCTGTTGTCACTCGGGCACAAGCCAAGGCAGGTCTGCAGCCACTGCCAGACTTAGACAGTAGTCTGTTGCAGGGCGGTACTAAGGGCCCTAGAAAGTCACGCCGACAGCGGCGGCTAGAGAAGTACCTGGGTACCCCAGCCTCTAAGACTTCTGTTACCGGTCTTGATGTTAGTGGCTGGAGGATACCGGAGGACATTTCAAAATTGCAAAGGGAGAATGAGTCTTTAAAATTACTGTTTGGGAAGGCTGAGTGTGAAAGTACAACTAATCTGTGCAATGAGAAGTATGTTGTGTTGAATGGAGTGTTGTATTTGCAGACAAATGACGTGACACGTCTAGTTGTTCCAACATGCTGCCGCCATATTGTCTTACATTTAGCACACACTGTTCCCTGGGCTGGCCACCTGGGGCAGCAGAAAACATATGCACACATTAGTTCACGCTTCCACTGGCCCACACTATACACAGATGTACAGATATATTGCAATACATGTGCCATCTGTCAAAAGACCAGTGTTGTTTCCCAGCGGGGTAAAGCACCCCTGCAACCTCTCCCTGTGATCTCTGCTCCTTTCAGACGCATCGCCATGGACATCGTAGGCCCACTTGAAAGAAGTAGTGCGGGACATCGGTACATCCTGGTGGTCAGTGATTATGCTACAAGATATCCAGAAGCGTTCCCACTCCAATCCATCACCATGCCCAAAATCATCCATGCCCTCATCCAACTTTTCTCCAGAGTAGGCATCCCAGAGGAGGTCCTGACAGACCAGGGAACCAACTTCACCTCACAGCTAATGGGGCAACTGAACCAGCAGCTGGGTATCACCGCTATCAAGACGAGCCCATACCACCCTCAGACGAATGGCCTGGTGGAGAGGTTTAATCAAACCCTGAAGAGCATGCTACAGAAGTTTGTTGCAGACACGGGACGTGATTGGGACAAATGGCTGCCTTTTGTGCTTTTTGCCTATAGAGAAGTACCTCAAGCCTCAACTGGGTTCTCACCATTCGAACTCCTCTATGGCTGGCAAGTACAGGGACCGTTGGACCTACTGAGAAAGGGGTGGGAGGACCCTGCCTCCAGAACCGAGGAGAAAGGCATAGTGCAGTATGTGCTTGAGATGAGAGACCGGCTTGAGCGGTACTGGGAACTGGCAAAAGAAAACCTGCAAGAGGCACAACAAGCTCAAAAATGGTGGTATAACCAGCATGCAAGACTTCGACAGTTCCAACCAGGGCAGAAAGTGCTACTCCTGTTACCAACATCATCGAATAAACTGTTGGCCAAGTGGCAAGGACCATACACGGTGGTCCGCAAGATGGGGCCAGTGACCTACGAGATCCATCACCCTGACAAAGGGAAAGCTAAACAGACTTACCACGTAAACCTACTAAAGGAGTGGAAAGAGTTGGCCGGTAAGGCAACAGAGAAATCACATCTGGTACGGAAGGTGGAGGATGTGGAGGATGAAGGTTCAGAGGCAAGAGCTCAGAGACAGCCGTCAGTGGTGAGTTTGGATCACCTAGATGACGTGAGAAAAGAAGAGCTACATCATCTCATGAACCAGTTCCCTGCTTTGTTCCGCCAGAGGCCTGGGCGGACTGAAATTATCCAACACTCCATACACCTGACTGACCCAACACCCTCAAGACAGCGGCCTTACCGTGTTCCTGAAAGGCTGGTGAAACCTCTAAAGGAGGAGGTCAAGATGATGAAGGAATTAGGAGTAATAGAGCCCTCGGTGAGTTAATGGAGCAGTCCCATGGTAATTGTCCCAAAGAAGGATGGGACCCTGCGTGTCTGCATCGACTTCCGTAGACTAAATGCACAATCAAATTTTGATGCCTACCCAATGCCGAGAGTGGATGATTTGTTGGAGAAAATAGGACAAGCCCAGTTTATTACCACCCTGGATCTGTGCAAGGGTTACTGGCAGGTGCCCCTCTCAATCCAGCCTCCAGACCATACACAGCATTCCGGACCCCACTTGGGCTATACCAGTTTACGGTCCTTCCTTTTGGCCTGCATGGGGCACCTGCCACGTTCCAGAGGTTAATGGATCGCGTCCTCCAGGGCTGTGAGGAATGGTCTGCTGCTTATCTGGATGATGTTGTGATCCACAGTAACTCCTGGCCTGAGCATCTACAACATGTGCGACAGACCTTGGAGAAGATACAAGCAGCCGGGTTGACACTGAATGTAAACAAATACGAGTGGGCGTGTCAAGAAGCTAGTTACCTTGGATACCACCTAGGCAATGGCCAGCTACGACCACAGGTGGACAAGGTGGAGGCAATTCGGCGGAGCCCAAGACCCAGAACAAAGAAGGAGGTGAGGTCTTTCCTAGGGTTAGTGGGCTGGTACAGAAGATTTGTGCCAAATTTTGCCTCGATTGCAGTACCCTTGACGAACTTACTAAACAAATCGGTAAGCAATCCAATTCCATGGACTGAGGACTGTGACACCGCATTCAACAGTCTGAAGGAAAAGATGTGTTCCAGCCCAGTCCTACAGAGTCCAGATTTCTCACGACGGTTCCTTGTACAAGTGGATGCTTCTGCAACAGGAATTGGGGCAGTGTTAGCACAAGGAAATACAGGAGAAGAAAAACCAGTCGTTTACCTCAGTCGCAAGCTGTTGCCCAGGGAAACTCGATACTCTGCAATAGAAAAGGAATGTCTCGCCATCAAGTGGGCACTTGACAGTCTACAGTATTACCTCCTCGGCCAAGAATTCGATCTTGAAACCGACCACAGAGCACTGACCTGGATCCAATCTATGAAAGACCATAACGCCAGAGTTACAAGATGGTACTTAGCCCTGCAACCATACAACTTCAAGATACGACATTGACCTGGCAAGCAGAATGTGGTTGCCGACTACCTGTCCCGGTTCCCGGTCAGTGCGCGGCTTGGAGTGGGGGGAGGTAATGTGACAAAGCTGACCTAATTGTCACCGCTGGGCAACACTGGCACACATACACACAGTAATACTAACCTTTGTAATGGTCCACGCTCATTTCCCCTCCCACTGTTGCTGCTGTCGGCGGCGGCACACGGACATGTTGAACATTATTTCTTTGCCCCTCCGTCAGTATTCATAACCCTGGACATTTCACACACTCACACTGCACGTTGTTGGATGTATTGTCTTGTCCTATCCTTGTTTTAGTGTGTTTAATTGGGCGTGCGATGGTCGGCGTTCCAGTGTGAGATGCTGCGTCGGCCAAACAGAGCAATCGAGCGGCGATTGGTTATGACATCACTGACCGCGCCGCACCGGTGCAGTGCACCGGAAGCCGGCCAAACCATTGTGTAATGTTAATAGGGGTACCCATGTTTTATGTATGATAAAATTAAAGTGTTAAATGTATTATTTTTGTAGTGAATGTTTTTATTTGTGGATTATGTGTGGAGTTTGTGTTTAATGTTAATTAAATGTATAGGATTGAGTGAAAATGGGTTAAGAAATGAGTTTATACCTGCTATACATACCTGGTTTGAGGATTCCCGTGGTAGGGGCGGGGTGTAGTCTGGCCTATATAAGAGCAGGCCAGACTCAAACTAATTGCTTGTTTACCAAGTCAAAGTGAGAGTGCAACTACGGTACCTCAAACGAACCTCCAATCACCTGTATATTGTGGATACTTACCTGTACATATTTTTGCTTGGATTATTTCCTCTTTATTTTACTGTTTGTTGTTTTTTTTGGTACTTAGTTTTTTTTTGTTTTTTCCCTTTTTTTCCCCTATCGTTGTTGTGCACCTGTATATATATCTCACCGTTGGACTGTGTATATTTTTGGCACTATAAATAAATCACACTTGCACAAAAGTGCTATTGCGGGCTGAGCCATCATTTTTAACATCTTTTACGGACATTCACTTCATCCCCAAGCGAGTGGTGGTTCTCGCTTCATCACAGCGAGCAACAACCATGTTGCCAGACTAGGGGCGGGACCATGGTTTCAGCCAGAGCTGCAGAGGGCGCATGTGAAGCAAGCCCAGCTGCAGAGCCGGAGATGCTGAACTCATAGACCTAGCATCTTCTGAAACATCCTGAGCAGCAGAGAAGCCCCAGATGTAAAGGTTTGTATGAGTTGCTGAATGGCCAGAGAACGCTCTGGAGTGACCATGGCCCTCATGTGGGTTGAGTCTAAAATTATCCCCAGGAACGAGACACGTTGGCTGGGAGATAACGAGCTCTTTGTAAAATTGACCGAGCCCCAAGCACTCTAAGTGGTTGAGGATATTTTGTGTGATATTAGCTCCACCTCTGACTGGGCCAGAACGAGCCAGTCGTCAAAGTAGTTCAGTATGCGCACACCCATCTGTCTCAGAGGGGAGAGAACCATATCCATGCACTTCGTAAAAGTGCGGGGAGCCAGCAATAGCCCAAACGAAAGGACCGTGTATTGATATGCCACCCCTTTGAAGGCGAATCTCGAGAATCGGCAGTGATGGGGGGCTATCTGGATGTGTAAAGCTTCTATCAGATCCAGGGTAAAGAACCAGTCTCCCGAGCGTATTTGCAGGAAGATCTGCTTCAAAGTGATCATTCTGAATGAGCGCTTTATCAGGGCCCTGTTCAGGTGTCTGAGATCGAGAATGGGTCTGAGACCGCCATCCTTTTGGGGACGAGGAAAGTACCTGTTGTAAAAACCTGACTCGCTCAGTGCTGGAGGAACCACCTCTGTGGCTCCTTTCGCCAAAATGGTGTTTATCTCGGAACGCAGGACATGCGTGTCCTCGCTTTCCACAGAGATTTGGACCACGCCGTTGAAAACGGGGCCCTTTGAGCAAATTGGAGTACATAACCTCGTTTACTATGTTCAGCACTCAAGCTGACACTCCGGGGATGGCCTGCCAGGCCTCGGCCTGTGTGGCGAGGGGCTGAATTGGTTCTGGCACTAAGTCGCTGTGAGGGACTGTGGTGCACACGTGGGGTGGAAGAGGAATCTTGCTCTCTTCCCCCCCCTTTTTTTTTTTTTTTGGTCCGCTACCACAGTGGTTATACACTTGGGTGCTAGAACGGCCCTTTGCGTGCAATAAACACATTTTCCCAGCACCCGGAATTGAACGGGGCGACTGGAAACACATACAAGGCTGTTTGGGTCACTGAATGCGGCTTGCGGGACGGGGCCAGCAAGCGAAGCACACAGCGATTCAGCATTTGATAAACACCAGAGAAATCTGCTTTCTCAGAATTAATATATTCCATGAGCCTCACCTGAGTCAGGAAAGAGCATCATGTCATATTCAGCTGAGCGCTGTCAGCATTGAGCTTGTTCTAGCACTCTTGTAGTGAGAGCACATTCCCTCAATGAACGCATCTTGCGGAGACGGAGCCGGCAAGTGAAGCACTCAGAGATTCGGCATTTAATAACAAACACTAGAGAGATATGCTCTTTCAGTGTTAATATATACCATGAGTCAGGGGAGGGCGTCATGTTATATTCAGCTGAGCACTGTCAGCATTGAGCTCGTTTTTCTGCTCTTGTAGTGAGAGCACACACCCTCGATGAACGTGGCTTGCGGGGCGTGGCTGGCAAATGACACACTCAGAGATTTTACAAAAAACACTGGAGAAGTGTCATGTCATATTCAGCTGAGCACTGTCAGCATTTAGATTGTTCTAGCACTCTTGTAGTAAGAACACACTCCCTCAATGAACACGGCTTGCGGGGGCGGGGCCGGGGCCGGCAAGCAAAGTGCTCATAAGTTCAGTATTTACAGTTTTTCTCAGTCGCTTTGGCACATTTCTCAGATCAGAACTGAAATTCTCAAAACTACTTGTTCAACCACCACATCATCTAGTCACTTGTGCACATCATAAAAGCAGTATCTCATTCTTCTGAACAAATTGCAAATATAATTTGCAATTTGTTGACAGACCAGCAGTAAATACAAAACTGTGAATCCTGTCCAGTCTTTTGCAATCAATCTCCCATATACAGTAATGTGTCCATTTGTACTGTTAAAATTGATATATGCCATACAGACAAAGTGCAGTCTTGTGCAGTTTCAATCACTGTCATAAAAACTGTAGCCATAGTTTACATCTGAAATATTCATCACTGTTATATTGACAACATGGCTAAGCATTTTGACTATCTTGTTCGAGAACAATGACACAAGGACTTGTCTTTCTGATGGCACTGATATGTTCGTTGACATAAATACTTGCTTTTGAGAGATGAACTAAGGATTTTGTGCAGGTTACAGGCAATCCAGGTAATCCAATATGTTGTGCTGTCTGTACAAATTGTTTCGAGAAATGAACATACTGTTTTGCAAATTTTAAGGATGATTCGAGAAATGTGCCAAAGCAACTGAGAAAAACTGTAATAACAAACACCAGAGAAATATGCTCTTCCAGACTTAATATATTCCAAGAGTCTCACCTGAGTCAGGGGAGAGCTTCAAATATTACAGCTGAGCGCTGTCAGCATCGAGCTTGTTGTAGCGCTCTCATCATGAGAGCACACGCCCTCAATGAACGCGGTTCGCGAGGGTGTGGCCGGCGAACGACACGCTCAGAGATTGGGAATTTTGCAACAATTGCTGGAGAAATACTTTTTAGAGTGAATATATATTCCATGAGTCTCACCTGAGTCAGGGGAGAGCATCATGTCATATTCAGTTGAGCGCTGTCGGTATTGAGCTCGTTGTAGCACTCTCAACATAAGAGCACGCGCCCTCAATGAACACGGCTTGCGGGGGTGTGGCTGGCAAGCGACACGTTCAGAAATTCAGCATTTTGCAACAAATGTCGGAAACAGGGCTGCTTGAGTGCGGCGAGCTGATCTGGCTGCTGTGAAGCGGCGGGCGATCAGCGCTGCACAGGAGCGATCTGAGCGGCGAGCTGAGAGCTGCGAGAGGAGAGCAGCGAGAGAGCTGCAGGCTGCTCGAGGCGGCGGCTGCTAAAGAGGTATTAGGTTTGATTTCAAACATAGTCAATATTAGGCTATATCTTTAAATTTAAGGTAAATAAATTAGGCTCGTTAGGTTTTATTTAAACTTTGAAATGAATACTTTGGATTAGTGCACTGCTGTATTAATGGCATGTATGTATGTATGTATGTATGTATTTATGAGTAAAATAAATTATTAAGTTACACACTTTAACAGTGCAGTATGGTAAGAGACAAATGTTGACGGTTGACTATGAACCACAGAAATAAATAACTGCAGTTTACACTAAATTCATTGTAAACAGTTCACAATTGTGAAAAAAAAAACAGCATATACTGGTGTTTTGAAGCATGGAAGCTGGTTTGATGCTGGTCATGAGCTGGTTTAAGATGGTCAGGACCAGCTTAAACCAGCTCATGGCCAGCTAAGGGCAAGCTCAAACCAGCTAAGGACCAGTATAAACCAGCTCAAACTAGCTTCCATGCTTCAAAACATACCTACTGTAACCGGCATATGCTGGTTTTTTCACAATTGTGAACTGTGTTTACAATGAATTTAGTGTAAACTGCAGTTATTTATTTTTGTGGTTCATAGTCAACCGTCAACATTTGTCTCTTACCATACTGCACTGTTAATGTAACGAAGCGGGACTCAGGGTAAGATCCATTTGCAAGCTTTTATTAAAGCAGAGTTCGTAATCAAACAGGCAAGGGTCAAACAGTGGCAAACAGGTACAGCAGGGACAAGGCAGAATCGTGGTCGTGGAACAGGCAGTAGAATCAGGGCAGGCAGATATCAATCACAGAACCAGGAAACAATAAACAGTCCAAAGGCAGGCAGCAGAGAATCGTACATGGGGAACAGACACAGGCAGGCAAACAGGATAACACGCTCAGAATTGCAACCAGGGTATACAAGACCTCGCAAAGTGTGTGTGGATGTGAGTGGCTTAAATAGTCCGGGTAATGAGCTGCAGCTGGGTGTGGAGATTATTGATTGGTGGAGTGAGTGCAGGTGATAGGCAGGGAGGATTGTGGGAAATGAAGTCCGGGAATGACTGGAACTGTAACATAATACCCCCCTCCCGGAAGGCGCGTCCTCGAGCCGTGGATGACACAACCGGGGAGGGGGGTGGGGACTCTAGGTGCCATGGCGGGTCAGGTGCCTCGGACAGCCACGGCAGTTCGGGAACCTTGGGATGCCAAGGTGGGTCAGGAGTGTCGGGCAGCCATGGCGGGTCGGGAGCCGTGGGCGGCCATGGCGGGTCAGAGCTTCGTGGTCGGCCATGGCGGGTAAGAAGCTGGCTCGTGGTGGGCTGGAGCTGGCTCATCGAAGGCCGGAGCGGGCTCGTGGGCTGCTGGAGCGGAGTCTGGGGCTGACTCGGGCTCTGGTGCGGAGTCTGGAGCTGGCTCGGGCTCTGGTGCGGAGTCTGGAGCTGGCTCATGGAAGGCTGGAGCTGGCTCGAGGGCAAGGAACTTGGGTGGCACTGACAGGGCAAGGAGCTTGGGTGGCGCCAGCAGGGCAAGGAGCTTGGGTGGCGCCGGCAGGGCAAGGAGCTTGGGTGACGCCGGCAGGGCAAGGAGCTTGGGTGGCACAAGAATGGCCTCTGGGGCGGCCTCCGGGCCTACAGCGAGCTCTGGGGCAGACTCATGGGCTGGAACGGGTTCTGGAAGATCTGATGAGGCGAGACGAAGCTCTGGAAGATCTGATGAGGCGAGACGAGACTCTGGAAGATCTGATGAGGCGAGACGAGACTCTGGAAGTTCTGATGAGAGGAGACGAGACTCTGGAAGATCTGATGAGAGGAGACGAGACTCTGGAAGATCTGATGAGACGAGACGAAGCTCTGGAAGATCTGATGGGATGAGACGAGACTCTGGAAGATCTGATGAGATGAGACGAGACTCTGGAAGATCTGATGAGTCGAGATGAGGCTCTAGAATATCTGATGAGACGAGATGAGACTCTGGAAGGCCTGATGAGTCGAGACGAGGCTCTAGAAGATCTGATGAGACGAGATGAGACTCTGGAAGATCTGATGAGACGAGATGAGGCTCTGGAAGATCTGACGAGACGAGGCTCTGGAAGATTTGATGAGACGAGACTCTAGAAGATCTGATGAGATGAGACGAGGCTCTGGAAGATCTGATGAGACGAGGATCTGGAGCTGATTCATGGGCTGGGGCCGATGTGTGCGCAACCCACACACACCAAATGGCTGTGGCCATAATGGTCAGCGCTGTAGTCTCTGAGGGCTCAGGCATGGCAGCCATCTCGGCTGAGGGCTCAGGAGGAGCGGCCATCTTGTCCGTAGACACTGGCAGGGCGGCCATCTTGTCCGTAGACACTGGCGGAGCGGCCTTTTTGTCCGTAGACACTGGCGGGGCGGCCATCTTGTCCGTAGACACTGGCGGAGCGGCCATCTTGTCCGTAGACACTGTCAGGGCGGCCATCTTGTCCGTAGACACTGGCGGAGCGGCCCTTTTGTCCGTAGACACTGGCGGGGCGGCCATCTTGTCCGTAGACACTGGCGGAGCGGCCATCTTGTCCGTAGACACTGGCAGGGCGGCCATCTTGTCCGTAGACACTGGCGGAGCGGCCCTTTTGTCCGTAGACACTGGCGGGGCGGCCATCTTGTCCGTAGACACTGGCGGAGCGGCCATCTTGTCCGTAGACACTGGCGGAGCGGCCATCTTGTCCGTAGACACTGGCGGAGCGGCCATCTTGTCCGTAGACACTGACGGAGCGGCCATCTTGTCCTTAGACACTGGCGAACTTGAGTGCGTAGCAACCGGCGAACTTGATAGCGTAGCAACCGGCGGGCTTGAGTGCGTAGCAACCGGCGGGCCTGAGTGCGTAGCAACCGGCGGAATTCCAGCTGCTCGTGCGGACGTCAACGGTGGATCGTCCACACTGGACAACAATCCTCTCCGCTCTCGGACGGATCCAGAGATGTGACGTGACTCTGGGCGATCAGCGGAGACGTGACGTGACTCTGGGTGATCAACTGTGAATTGACTTGATTCAGGAAGTTCAACTGTGACTTGACTTGGCTCAGGAAGTTTAACTTGGACTTGACTTGGCTCATGAAGATCAACCGTGGCTTGACTTGGCTCACGAAGATCAACCGTGACTTGACTTGGCTCACGAAGATCAACCGTGACTTGACTTGGCTCACGAAGATCAACCGTGACTTGACTTGGCTCACGAAGATCAACCGTGACTTGACTTGGCTCACGAAGATCAACCGTGACTTGACTTGGCTCACGAAGATCAACCGTGACTTGACTTGGCTCACGAAGATCAACCGTGACTTGACTTGGCTCACGAAGATCAACCGTGACTTGACTTGGCTCACGAAGATCAACCGTGACTTGACTTGGCTCACGAAGATCAACTGTGACTTGACTTTGCTCATGAAGATCAATTGTGACTTGACTGGGCTCAGAAATATCAACTGTGGCTTGATTTGGCTCACGAAGATCACCGGTGGCTTGACTTGGTGTTGTTGTTGTAGCTGCCATCTTGTGAGTGTCCTCTGGCGCGGCAGCCATTACGTGAATGGATGAAGTGTCGCATTCCTCCGTGACACCCACAGTAAACGGAGAGCTAACAGTCAGTAATGTAAATTCCAGAAAATGACTAAGGGAGGAGCGGGGTCCCTCATGAATCAGTTGTTTTTTAAGTGGCTGATTGATGCCCTCACAGAAAAAGTCTATGAGCACACAGTCCGGCAGATCTGACCAATAAGCAATGTCCAAATATTCAGTGATATAATCCTCAATTGATCGTGTGCCCTGCGTGAGTCCTAATAACAATTGTGCGATATTCCTACCAGGCCATTGTTCTTCAGGAAAGCCGCTGGATCCATGTGTTGGCGAGGTCTTCTGTAACGAAGCGGGACTCAGGGTAAGATCCATTTGCAAGCTTTTATTAAAGCAGAGTTCGTACACGGGGAACAGACAGGAACAGGAACAGGAACAGGCAGGCAAACAGGATAACATGCACAGAATTGCAACCAGGGTATACAAGACCTCGCAAAGTGTGCGTGGATGTGAGTGGCTTAAATAGTCCGGGTAATGAGCTGCAGCTGGGTGTGGAGATTATTGATTGGTGGAGTGAGTGCAGGTGATACGCAAGGAGGATTGTGGGAAATGAAGTCCGGGAATGACTGGAACTGTGACAGTTAAAGTGTGTAACTTATAATTTATAGTTTAACTCATAATTTATTTTACATGCCATTAATACAGCAGTGCACTAATCCAAAGTATTCATTTCAAAGTTTAAATAAATCCTAACGAGCCTAAATTTACCTTAAATTTAAAGATATAGCCTAATATTGACTATGTCTAAAATCAAACCTAATACCTGTGATATTTATGAGTTTTACTATGGCTGATTGAAATAAAACTCTTACCAACCGCAATTCAAATGCATTCAGTTCTATTCTTACCTCTTCTGTCTAGGACCCTTTCGAGTGAACGGGCGAAGATTGTCGATAGGAGATGCTGTGGGTGGTCGCTGTGAGGTCGAGGTGGAAGGCATGTTTCTTTCTGTTGCCGGACAAGCAGGAGCTTGTTGGCCTGTGAGGTTTACCGCGTTAAGTCTACCGCGATTAAATAGCGAACGGATTTCTTCATCGTTAGGTTGCCAGTATTTTGGCCCGTACACGCATTCACCAGCGTGTTTATTAATTCGTTATTACTTAAAATTGTTGCTACTAGATTTCGTGCAGACTCACTCATAGTTCAACATCTGAACAATCACAAATGAAAAACACAAAATGACGCTTTGATGACGTCAGTTTTCATTGAATATAAGTTTCATTCCATATATTCAGACTTTCATTCAATATATTCAAGTTTCATTCCATATATTCAGACTTACATTCAATATATTCAAGTTTCATTCCATATATTCAGATTTTCATTCAATATATACAACCAATCATATTATAAATACTATAATTTCCTGAGCGGCATGCCATAATATATATATATATATATATATATATACACACACACACACCGATCAGGCATAACATTATGACCACTGACAGTTTAAGTGAATAACACTGATTATCGCTTCATCACGGCACCTGTTAGTGGGTGGGATATATTAGGCAGCAAGTGTCCTCAAAGTTGATGTGTTAGAAGCAGGAAAAATAGGCAAGTGTAAGGATTTGAGTGAGTTTGACAAGGGCCAAATTGTGATGGCTAGACGACTGGGTCAGAGCATCTCCAAAACTGCAGCTCTTGTGGGGTGTTCCCAGTCTGCAGTGGTCAGTATCTATCAAAAGTGGTCCAAGGAAGGAACAGTGGTGAAGCAGTGACAGGGTCATGGGCGGCCAAGGCTCATTGATGCACGTGGGGA
Source organism: Mylopharyngodon piceus (assembly GCA_039654765.1). Taxonomy (NCBI): domain Eukaryota; kingdom Metazoa; phylum Chordata; class Actinopteri; order Cypriniformes; family Xenocyprididae; genus Mylopharyngodon; species Mylopharyngodon piceus. The sequence continues at coordinate 1,477,265 of CM077451.1, forward strand.
GCGAAGGCTGGACCGTGTGGTCTGATCCAACAGACAAGCAACTGTAGCTCAAATTGTTCAAGAAGTTAATGCTGGTTCTGATAGAAAGGTGTCAGAATACACAGTGCATCGCAGTTTGTTGCGTATGGGGCTGCATAGCTGCAGAGCAGTCAGGGTGCCCATGCTGACCCCTGTCCACTGCCGAAAGTGCCAACAGTGAGCATCAGAACTGAACCACGGAGCAATGGAAGAAGGTGGCCTGGTCTGATGAATCAGTCCTGCCATCCATGTGGATGTTACTTTGACACGTACCACCTACCTAAGCATTGTTGCAGACCATGTACACCCTTTCATGGAAATGGTATTGCCTGGTAGCTGTGGCCTCTTTCAGCAAGAAAATGCGCCCTGCCACAAAGCAAAAATGGTTCAGGAATGGTTTGAGGAGCACAAAGACGAGTTTGAGGTGTTGATTGGCCTCCAAATTCCCCAGATCTCAATCCAGTCGAGCATCTGTGGGATGTGCTGAACAAACAAGTCCGATCCATGAAGGCCCCACCTCGCAACTTACAGGACTTAAAGGATCTTCTGCTAACATCTTGGTGCCAGATACCACAGCACACCTTCAGGGGTCTAGTGCAGTCCATGCCTCGATGGGTCAGGGCTGTTTTGGCAGCAAAAATGGGGACCAACACAATGTTAGGAAGATGGTCATAATGTTATGCCTGATCAGTGTATATAAACGAGTTCAGCGGCGCAGTATTGTAGCCAATCACAGGCATTTCTGTTGAAAATAATGACCAATCATTGAGAATCCGCTCAGTTTTGCTCAAAACGCTGAATGAGTTTGTTTAGCGCAAGTTTACTAAACGCACAAATCCTCTCATTATAACAAACAAAGCGGAGACACAATGTGAATAAAAGATTCATTTTGGAATTTAGTCAGATTCATTGATTAAAACGGGAGATTTCACACTCAATAAGTTTGCCTGAACTGACTGAGAGCTTCAGTGATACTATAACCAGTAGATGGCTGCAGAAGAGCACTTATTGGGTGGTTTATAGCCATTTCCACTCCCTAACATAGTTCCCTTTCAATACGGTTCACTCACATTGCATTAGTCAAGTCAAGTCACCTATATAGCGCTTTTTACAATGTAGATTGTGTCAAAGCAGCTTTACATTGATAACTGGTACATTATTTGGCTGCACAGCAGCTCTTAAAGAATAGTGTCAATGCAGGCAGATCAAAGCACTGTTGAATATCAAATGTCAAGTCAAATGTCAAGTGTCCCCAACTAAGCAAGCCAAAGGCGACAGCGGCAACGAACCCAAACTCCATCAGGTGACATCAGGTGGCAGACAAGTGGCAAATAGGTGTTTAAATGGAGAAAAAAACCTTGGGAGAAACCAGGCTTAGTCGGGGGGCCAGTTCTCCTCTGGCCAACAGTGCTTTGTTACGATTCAGGTTGCCATCGTAAGTCCAATAGGATCGCAACATTCAAAGTATTTATTCCAGTTCCATCCAATTGAGGATCGTATTCATCACGCCGGTATGGACGGTTGTTGAGGAACTGTGTCGGGGCTGTCGTGTCGATGAGGCCCTCACAGTGGATGATCTAGTTGACTCAGTCTCTGCTGATACTTCAGGGCTGCGTTGTGGTCGTGTCAAGGCGCAGGTCCTTGGTCTCACCTGGATACGGCCCGGATCCGGTTGACTACGGTGAACCTCGGGATAACCAGAAAGACTAATATTAGCGTAGATGCCATTCTTCTTCTGATGTAACGAGTACATCAGGTGTTATAGGAAGTGTTCCCGGTTCCGGCTGACCTAATTTATGCAGCCTAATAATCCTTTAACGGATTTGAAAATATAAATTGGTAATGTGTTATGTGTATGCCAGGTTAAAGAAATGCGTTTTTAGTCTAGATTTAAACTGACAGAGTGTGTCTGCTTCCCGAACAATGCTAGGAAGATTGTTCCAGAGTTTAGGTGCCAAATAGGAGAAGGATCTACCGCCTGCGGTTGATTTTGATATTCTAGGTATTATCAGCTGGCCTGAATTCTGAGATCGCAATAGACGTGAAGGACTATAATGAATTAGGAGCTCGCTCAGGTACTGGGGAGCTAAACCATTTAGTGCTTTGTAAGTAATTAGCAAGATTTTAAAATCTATACGATGTTTAACAGGAAGCCAATGCAGTGTTGACAGAACTGGGCTAATATGGTCATACTTCCTAGTTCTAGTAAGAACTCTAGCTGCTGCATTTTGTACGAGCTGTAGTTTATTTATCAGGCGAGCAGAACAACCACCCAGTAAAGCATTACAGTAATCTAGCCTTGAGGTCATGAACGCATGAACTAACTGTTCTGCATTTTTCATTGAGAGCATATGTCGTAGTTTAGATATATTTTTAAGATGGAAGAATGCGGTTTTACAGATGCTAGTAACATGGCCTTCAAATGAAAGATTGGTATCAAAGAGCACACCCAGGTTCCTAACTGACGACGAAGACTTAACAGAGCAGCCATCAAGTGTTAGACAGTATTCTAGGTTATTACGGTTTGCGTCTGTAACTCCGTATAGCTTTGTTTTGAATCTCTTACTTTTATTCATTGTTGCTTATTTTACTTTATTATTATTTTTTTATTACCTTATATGTAATATTGCCTACCACACTAATCTGACGTCGCTAGCTTGTAATCTTTGAATCTAAATCGCTGTTACAACGCGTTTGCATTTGCAGCGCTAGCTTGTTAACTTGTTAACAGTCTCTCGCGCGCTCCTTTTTCAACGCGTTCTTCAAACAGCTGTGGTAAGTCGGATCAGTCTACAAACACGGTGAGTCATGTCATCCTCTGCCAGCATTGCTACCTGTTGCATTTGCCACATGTTCACCATAGCTCTCTCTGTCAGCGACGAGGGATTTACATGTCATAAATGTAGGGAAATAGTCAGGCTGACAGAGAGAATCTCAGAATTAGAGACACGCATCCAAACTTTAATCGAGGATAGTAAGAATGCAAGGGCTTCAGATACTGTTTTGGATGCGACTAGCTTAGTGAACTCTGTACATTGTTCGGTTCCGGCTGTAGAGCCCGCGCAGCAGGGCACTTGGGTAACTGTGAGGCGGCATAGCCGCGGAAAACACCACTCTTCCGTTCCAATAAGAACATCAAACAGGTTCTCCCCACTCAGTGACGCACCCACTGAGAATCCTGTTGAAAGTGCCCTAGTTATTGGCGATTCTATTACACGGAACGTGAAAATAGAGACACCAGCCACCTTAGTCACATGTTTGCCGGGAGCCAGAGCACCTGACATCAAAGCAAATTTAAAAGTGCTGGCTAATGCTAATCGTAAATACTCTAAGATTATTATTCACGTCGGCACTAATGATGTTCGACTTCGCCAGTCGGAGATCACTAAAATTAACATTAAAGAGGTGTGTGAACTCGCAAGTACAATGTCAGGAGAAGTAATTTGCTCTGGCCCCCTTCCTGTTCGTCGGAGTGATGAGATAGTTAGCAGATTATCATCACTCAATGGCTGGCTGTCTAAGTGGTGTCCGCAAAATAATATAGGTTTCATAGACAATTGGAAAAGTTTTTGGGGCAGACCTGACCTGTTGAAAAGAGATGGTATTCATCCCTCCCGGGATGGTGCTGCTCTTCTCTCTAGTAATATGGCACATAGTCTTAGAGCTGAAACATGACAAACTGGGGCCCAGGTCAGGAAGCAGACATACTGGCTAAACCGACCGTCTGCTAGCTGCCTCACGTTACAGAAGTCAGATAATTCAGATAACTCCCAACACATAGAAACTCTTACACCTAGATATTTTCAAATAGAGACTGTGTCTGTACCCCGAATTAGTAAAAACAAAAAACTTCCAAACCCATTTAATGGTAAAAATTTAATTGATGTTCAACAAATAAAAAATAGAGATAATAATGCTAAACAAATGATAAAACTCGGGTTGTTAAATATTAGATCCCTTTCTTCAAAATCACTTATTGTTAATGATATTATCAAAGATAATAATCTAGATGTGCTGTGTTTGACAGAAACTTGGCTAAAACCGGATGATTACATTACTTTAAATGAGTCTAGTCCTCAAGGTTATGATTATCGACACAATGCCCGTGAGAAAGGCAAAGGGGGTGGTGTTGCTGTAATCTATAGTAATACTTACAGTATTAGTCAGAAGTCTTTCAAATATAATTCCTTCGAAGTGATGGTACTTTACGTAACATTATGTAAGTTGACATTTGTGCTGGCTACTGTATACAGGCCACCAGGACACCATACAGACTTTATCAAAGAATTTGCTGACTTTCTATCGGAGTTAGTACTAGCTGCAGATAAAGTCCTTGTTGTTGGTGATTTTAATATCCATGTAGATAATAAAAAAGACACATTAGGATTGGCATTTGCAGATATTCTAAACTCTATTGGTGTTAGACAACACGTGTCAGGACCCACTCATTGTCGTAATCATACTTTAGATCTAATATTGTCACATGGAATTGATATTGATGCTGTTGAAATTCTGCAGCAGAGCGATGACATCTCTGATCATTATCTAGTCTCGTGCATACTACATTTAGTCAAGGCGGCTAAACTGCCTCCATGCCATAAATATGGTAGAACCATCACTTCTACCACTAAAGATCGCTTTATAAATAATCTTCCTGATCAGTTTCATCGCCTTAGCATACCAGAAAGCTTAGAAGACCTCGATGTTGCAACAGAAACTATTGCCTCTGTCTTTTCCAGCACATTAGACTCAGTTGCTCCTTTGCGCTTAAAAAAGATTAAGGAAATTAATCCAATGCCATGGTATAATGAGCACACTCGGGCCCTAAAGTTAGCAGCCAGGAAAATGGAGCGCAGCTGGAAGAAAACAAAACTAGAAGTATTTCGCATTTCGTGGAGAGAGAGAATGATTGAGTACAGAAAGGCCCTAAAATCTGCTAGATCTGCCTATTTTTCAAAACTTTTAGAAGAAAATAAACACAACCCTAGGTATTTATTTGATACAGTGGCTAAATTAACAAGAAATAAAGCTTCAACTTCTGATGTTTCCAAAGAGCACAGCAGTAATGACTTTATGAACTTCTTTACTTGCAAGATTGATAATATTAGAGAAAAAATTATAACCATGCAACCGTCTACTACAGTATCGCGTCAGATAGTGCATTGTAGTGTCCCTGAGGAAAAATTCAATTCATTTACTGCTTTAGGAGAGGAAGAATTGTCTAAACTTGTTAAATCATCAAAATCAACAACATGTATGTTAGACCCTATACCGACTAAGCTATTGAAAGAAATGCTTCCAGAGGTTATAGATCCTCTTCTTAATATCGTCAATTCATCTTTATCACTAGGACACGTACCAAAAACTTTTAAGCTGGCTATTATTAAACCTCTTATTAAAAAACCACAACTTGATCCTAGAGAATTAGTCAATTACAGGCCGATCTCAAATCTCACTTTTCTGTCAAAAATACTAGAAAAGGCAGTATCATCACAACTATGTTCCTTTTTAGAAAGAAATAGTATCTGTGAGGATTTCCAGTCAGGATTTAGACCGTACCATAGTACTGAGACTGCCCTCATTAGAGTTACTAATGATTTGCTCTTATCATCAGATCGTGGTTGTATCTCTCTATTAGTGTTACTGGATCTTAGTGCTGCATTTGACACTATTGATCACAATATTCTTTTAAATAGACTCGAAAATAATGTTGGCATTAGTGGAATTGCATTGTCATGGTTCAAATCATACTTATCTGACCGTTATCAGTTTGTAGTAGTAAACGAAGAGATGTCATATCGATCACAAGTTCAATATGGAGTACCGCAAGGCTCAGTACTAGGACCGTTGCTTTTCACTCTGTACATGCTACCCTTGGGAGATATCATTAGGAAGCATGGCGTTAGTTTTCACTGTTACGCTGATGATACTCAGCTCTATATTTCTTCGCGCCCTGACGAAACTTACCAATTCACAAAATTAACGGAATGCATAGCTGATATAAAAAAATTGGATGACCAGTAATTTCCTACTACTAAATTCAGAAAAAACAGAGATTCTAATTTTTGGGCCAAAAACTTCATGTAATAACCTAGAATACTGTCTAACACTTGATGGCTGCTCTGTTAAGTCTTCGTCGTCAGTTAGGAACCTGGGTGTGCTCTTTGATACCAATCTTTCATTTGAAGGCCATGTTACTAGCATCTGTAAAACCGCATTCTTCCATCTTAAAAATATATCTAAACTACGACATATGCTCTCAATGAAAAATGCAGAACAGTTAGTTCATGCGTTCATGACCTCAAGGCTAGATTACTGTAACGCTTTACTGGGTGGTTGTTCTGCTCGCCTGATAAATAAACTACAGCTCGTACAAAATGCAGCAGCTAGAGTTCTTACTAGAACTAGGAAGTATGATCATATTAGCCCGGTTCTGTCAACACTGCATTGGCTTCCTGTTAAACATCGTATAGATTTTAAAATCTTGCTAATTACTTTCAAAGCACTAAATGGTTTAGCTCCCCAGTACCTGAGCGAGCTCTTAATTCATTATAGTCCTTCACGTCTATTGCGATCTCAGAATTCAGGCCAGCTGATAATACCTAGAATATCAAAATCAACCGCAGGCGGTAGATCCTTCTCCTATTTGGCACCTAAACTCTGGAACAATCTTCCTAGCATTGTTCGGGAAGCAGACACACTCTGTCAGTTTAAATCTAGACTAAAAACGCATTTCTTTAACCTGGCATACACATAACACATTACCAATTTATATTTTCAAATCCGTTAAAGGATTATTAGGCTGCATAAATTAGGTCAGCCGGAACCGGGAACACTTCCTATAACACATGATGTACTCGTTACATCAGAAGAAGAATGGCATCTACGCTAACATTAGTCTTTCTGGTTATCCCGAGGTTCACCGTAGTCAACCGGATCCGGGCCGTATCCAGGTGAGACCGAGGACCTGCGCCTTGACACGACCACAACGCAGCCCTGAAGTATCAGCAGAGATTGAGTCAACTAGATCATCCACTGTGAGGGCCTCATCGACACGACAGCCACGACACAGTTCCTCAACAACCGTCCATACCGGCGTGATGAATACGATCCTCAATTGGATGGAACTGGAATAAATACTTTGAATGCTGCGATCCTATTGGACTTACGATGGCAACCTGAATCGTAACAAAGCACTGTTGGCCAGAGGAGAACTGGCCCCCCGACTAAGCCTGGTTTCTCCCAAGGTTTTTTTCTCCATTTAAACACCTATTTGCCACTTGTCTGCCACCTGATGTCACCTGATGGAGTTTGGGTTCCTTGCCGCTGTCGCCTTTTGGCTTGCTTAGTTGGGGACACTTGACATTTGACTTGACATTTGATATTCAACAGTGCTTTGATCTACCTGCATTGACACTATTCTTTAAGAGCTGCTGTGCAGCCAAATAATGTACCAGTTATCAATGTAAAGCTGCTTTGACACAATCTACATTGTAAAAAGCGCTATATAAATAAAGGTGACTTGACTTGACTACGTGAGGAAGTTTTTGGTCCAAAAATTAGAATCTCTGTTTTTTCTGAATTTAGTAGTAGGAAATTACTGGTCATCCAATTTTTTATATCAGCTATGCATTCCATTAATTTTGTGAATTGGTAAGTTTCGTCAGGGCGCGAAGAAATATAGAGCTGAGTATCATCAGCGTAACAGTGAAAACTAACGCCATGCTTCCTAATGATATCTCCCAAGGGTAGCATGTACAGAGTGAACAGCAACGGTCCTAGTACTGAGCCTTGCGGTACTTCATATTGAACTTGTGATCGATATGACATCTCTTCGTTTACTACTACAAACTGATAACGGTCAGATAAGTATGATTTGAACCATGACAATGCAATTCCACTAATGCCAACATAATTTTCGAGTCTATTTAAAAGAATATTGTGATCAATAGTGTCAAATGCAGCACTAAGATCCAGTAACACTAATAGAGAGATATAACCACGATCTGATGATAAGAGCAAATCATTAGTAACTCTAATGAGAGCAGTCTCAGTACTATGGTACGGTCTAAATCCTGACTGGAAATCCTCACAGATACTATTTCTTTCTAAAAAGGAACATAGTTGTGATGATACTGCCTTTTCTAGTATTTTTGACAGAAAAGTGAGATTTGAGATCGGCCTGTAATTGACTAATTCTCTAGGATCAAGTTGTGGTTTTTTAATAAGAGGTTTAATAATAGCCAGCTTAAAAGTTTTTGGTACGTGTCCTAGTGATAAAGACGAATTGACGATATTAAGAAGAGGATCTATAACCTCTGGAAGCATTTCTTTCAATAGCTTAGTCGGTATAGGGTCTAACATGCATGTTGTTGATTTTGATGATTTAACAAGTTTAGACAATTCTTCCTCTCCTAAAGCAGTAAATGAATTGAATTTTTCCTCAGGGACACTACAATGCACTGTCTGACGCGATACTGTAGTAGACGGTTGCATGGTTATAATTTTTTCTCTAATATTATCAATCTTGCAAGTAAAGAAGTTCATAAAGTCATTACTGCTGTGCTCTTTGGAAACATCAGAAGTTGAAGCTTTATTTCTTGTTAATTTAGCCACTGTATCACCCTGCATTAGCTGATACTCCTGTTTTCTTCGAATCCTGAAGCCTGATTGGTTCACGGAGGAAGAGCTCTTTACTCGCTGTCTGTGTAATTTCATTCGCAATTTAAAGAAAAGTTTTTGTTTTTCATGAGACTTTGTGTCCTTTCCTACAAATATATACATCACACTTGACAAATGACAAAATAGATTTTTTCAATGTTATAGTACTGATTTGACGATTTCTAGTTACTCACATAACCCTGGTTTCCTGAGATAACGGGAACAAGCATTGTGCCTCCTTTTTAGCTGACGCTTATGGGGAAAACTCCTGTTTTCTCTGAATCCTGAAGCCTGATGGGTTCACGTCTGTGCAATTGCACAGACAAATGGCGTTTCAACCTGCCAGAACGGGCAGGGTTGACTGCCTATAAAGTCACATAGAAACGCCACTATTTCAGATCTTTCAAATGAAAGCGGGTAGCATGACTCTCTGGGCAGCGTAGTAGCACTTCAAGCTAGACAATGCTTGTTCCCATTATCTCAGGGAACCAGGTTTACGTGAGTAACCATAACAGTTCCTTTCAATACAGTTCACTTGCTTTGCGTCTGCTTTTTAGCTGACAATTATAGGGAACTAATTCAATAGTACCGTGCTACAAGCACAGAACGGAAGCCGCTCTGCGAGCTGACAGCTAGGGGGTGCTCGATCGAGGGCCCTAAGACCACCTGTATAAGGAGAGGCTCAGACCATGGTTGGAGCCTGCTACATGATCCATAAAGGTCTCAAACTGACAACACCCGTGCTTGAAGAGCAGGGATGTCCAGGTTATAAACATACCTGTCAACACTCCTGTTTTTCCTGGGAGTCTCCCATATTTCACACCCATCTTCCTCCCCCCTCTCGTTTTGTTATTTCTCTTGGGAAACTTCCATAATTTGTATGGCCCAAACCTTGTTATATGAATAATCACATCAATATATAATTCCAAGGTCGTCCAGTTGACAGATCTTGTATGAAACGCATTCTACTCACACAATCGACACATCATACAAATTTCAAACCTCAACCTGGCAACCTACAACCCATAGCAAGAAGGGGTTTGGGTGTGCAGACTGATGGGGCGGGCCCAGAATCGGCAACAAACACATCGTCTCCAGTGCCCTGAGCTGAAGAGGGGCTGGAAGACAGACACACTTTGAGGGTAGTCCGGCCTTAGCGGGACTTAACCCTTTCCTCCTAAATCTTAGTGGGACTGAGCTATAAGTGGCGCTCCAGCACTATTAGGCTGGCCATTGCGGCCGATGGCATGGGCGGTGGCTTTGGCAGCACGCAGGGCCAAGCTTGTGGCGCTGCGCAGCTCTTTGAACATAACAGGGTCAGGTCCAGACCTGTCTGTGTCGTGGAGAAGACTGGCCTGATAAACTTGAAGCACCGCCCTTGTATGTAGTGCAGAGTCAGCCCTTGATAAAGCAGTGAGAGCGTTCGTCTTTGATGAACGCGGCTTGCCGTGGGTCTCTATGAGTCTCGCCTGATAGTCACAGGGGAGAAGTGTCATATTGAGCTGCCAGCGCTGTTCTCAACTGAGTGCTGTCAGCATAGTTCTCGCTCTCACAGTGCGAGCAGCACTGGGGAATCCCCTTGCTGCAGGGAGAGTGAGAAACACGGGATGTAAACTGGCGTGAGCTCACTTAGTCCCGTTTGCTCAGCCCTGTGGCTCCATTGTTTCTCCGTCTCAGGCTTCAGAGAGGGAGAGAACAATGGAGAAAGAGGGGAGGAGCTGTTTTCTTTAGAGGCGAGACTTGCGCTCTTGCAGTGACAGCGTCCGTCTTTGATGAATGGCTTGGTGTGGCCCGACAAGTGTGACGTTTTGAAACAAACGGCAGTGAAAATATGCTCTTTTAGAGAAAAATATACTTTATTAGCTTCACCTGAAAGTTGCAGGGAAGAAGCATCATTCTCAGCTGCTGATTAGCCAGCACTGTTCTCTGCTAACAACGTCGCAGGAAATATGCTTTTAAATATGCTCTTTTAGTATTCACAGGATAGCTGCAGGGGATATCGCTGGATCAGCTTGCTTGCAGAAGTGTCTTTGTTCCGCTGCGAGGACTCATTCAACGGCGATAACAGGTGAAAAGAACATCAAGGCTTCAGTCTTTTTCAGAGTAGCGAGATGATCTTCACGCTGAAGGAGAAAGATCTGAAATAGTGCTGTTTCTGGGTGACTTTATAGGCAGTCAACCCCGCCCATTCTGGCAGGCTGAAACACCATTTGTCTGTGCAACTGCACAGACGTGAACCAATCAGGCTTCAGGATTCGAAGAAAACAGGAGTTTTCCCCATAAGCATCAGCTAATGCAATGTGAGTGAACCGTATTGAAAGGGAACTATGTTAGGGAGTGGAAATGGCTATAAACCACCCAATAAGTGCTCTTCTGTAGCCATCTACTGGTTGTAGTGGTAATTTCATGTCTTTTAAATTTAATAGCCTAATAAAAGTGTTTGTATTTCACCAAGTGCTAGTTTTCCCACATCGTTAAACTTTGTTTCATGGGGACCATTTTTGAAGGATGAAAAAAAAAAAAAAAAGATTTTGGTCATCACATTAAAAATAACATTTAAATTGGATAATTTTCAGACTTTTGAGCTTTAAAGTGCTGGAAAAAGTTGTGTAAAGAAGTGCTTGAAAGTCCTTAAAGTCCTTTGTTCTTATAACAATGGTCTATAACTGTCTAATTTGCTGGGTTATGATCAAAGCTATACATGATTATTCACTGAACGCACCACACACTGACGCCACGTCACTGTAACGTATGGCATCAAAGTACCACAAGAGCGATTCGAGAGCAGTGGGCTGACTCAGCCAGTGCAGCTTCTCAAGAGTGGCTGCACGCAAGTAGGTATAACTGCAGACCGGATATCTCCAAAATGGGGCGTGAATTCAAAGGGGGCAGGGTCTCCAAGTGCAAAGACTTTCGCTATTGGCTCTGGCTTCATCCTATTGTCATTGACTCACATTTCAAAATAATTGTTTGTAAATTAAACATTGTTTCTAGTTAATATAAAAACAAAAAGTTATAAAATAGGCTATAGGCAGGTAAGGTTTTTTTTTCAGGGTTGAAGCTAAACTTGCCTACCCCTAATCAATATCATTAGTTCATGTTAATGTAGGGTGACCATATTTCTCATGGTGGAATACGGGATGGGTGAGCAAGGGGTGGGCATTATGATATATTATGACGATATATATATATATATATATATATATATATATATAAATGTTGTTATATAATAGAAATTTACAAACAAATTACAAACAATACAACAAATACGATAGAGATACAAATTAAATAAAATTGTTTTTTCAGATACAGTAGGTTTATTTACCATGTATACATTTATTTAACATCTTTCGTTGTTTTATAAACATTAATGACAAATATTTAATTAGGCTACTGTCCCTTTAAGACCGAATCCATGGACGTAATATACTGTAAAATATCCTGTTTTCACCCACCTATTTACGGCCATAACCTACTGTATTTACTCCACACAATGGACATTTTGACAACTATGTGTGCATTTGACCATTCAGGCGCAAGGAAAACTGATCGCGCGCATGTCCGAAAGAACTGGGATCACACGCAAGGAAAGAAAGAGAGCCCGCGCGAGAAAGAGCGCTTCTGGTCTGTGTCATTCAGCGCGATTCCACCTGTCCCGCTTTCACTAATCGATAACGCATTGTAATTGCCCATCTAACAAAAATATGTTCTTAGAATGTTTTGCTAACATTCCCATTAAGTTATGAAAACGTTATTTCTGAATGTTTTTTAAACATTGAAATATATATATATATATATATATATCATCCTGTTGTATATACAATACAGATCTGTATGTCTTCTGTTCCAGATGTATACTACATTAGTATTATTATTTATTTTATTTTACTTATTTATTATTATTTTCTTAGTTTACTTGTTTAAATGTTTCTGTTCTCATGTCATATGTACAGGTGCTGGTCATATAATTAGAATATCAAAAAGTTGATTTATTTCACTAATTCCATTCAAAAAGTGAAACTTGTATATTATATTCATTCATTACACACAGACTGATATATTTCAAATGTTTATTTCTTTTAATTTTGATGATTATAACTGACAACTAAGGAAAATCCCAAATTCAGTACCTCAGAAAATTAGAATATTACTTAAGACCAATACAAAGAAAGGATTTTTAGAAATCTTGGCCAACTGAAAAGTATGAACATGAAAAGTATGAGCATGTACAGCACTCAATACTTAGTTGGGGCTCCTTTTGCCTGAATTACTGCAGCAATGCGGCGTGGCATGGAGTTGATCAGTCTGTGGCACTGCTCAGGTGTTATAAGAGCCCAGGTTGCTCTGATAGTGGCCTTCAGCTCTTCTGCATTGTTGGGTCTGGCATATCACATCTTCATCTTCACAATACCCCATAGATTTTCTATGGGGTTAAGGTCAGGCGAGTTTGCTGGCCAATTAAGAACAGGGATACCATGGTCCTTAAACCAGGTACTGGTAGCTTTGGCACTGTGTGCAGGTGCCAAGTCCTGTTGGAAAATGAAATCTGCATCTCCATAAAGTTGGTCAGCAGCAGGAAGCATGAAGTGCTCTAAAACTTCTTGGTATACGGCTGCGTTGACCTTGGACCTCAGAAAACACAGTGGACCAACACCAGCAGATGACATGGCACCCCAAACCATCACTGACTGTGGAAACTTTACACTGGACCTCAAGCAACGTGGATTGTGTGCCTCTCCTCTCTTCCTCCAGACTCTGGGACCCTGATTTCCAAAGGAAATGCAAAATTTACTTTCATCAGAGAACATAACTTTGGACCACTCAGCAGCAGTCCAGTCCTTTTTGTCTTTAGCCCAGGCGAGACGCTTCTGACGCTGTCTGTTGTTCAAGAGTGGCTTGACACAAGGAATGCGACAGCTGAAACCCATGTCTTGCATACGTCTGTGCGTAGTGGTTCTTGAAGCACTGACTCCAGCTGCAGTCCACTCTTTGTGAATCTCCCCCACATTTTTGAATGGGTTTTGTTTCACAATCCTCTCCAGGGTGCGGTTATCCCTATTGCTTGTACACTTTTTTCTACCACATCTTTTCCTTCCCTTCGCCTCTCTATTAATGTGCTTGGACACAGCTCTGTGAACAGCCAGCCTCTTTTGCAATGACCTTTTGTGTCTTGCCCTCCTTGTGCAAGGTGTCAATGGTCGTCTTTTGGACAACTGTCAAGTCAGCAGTCTTCCCCATGATTGTGTAGCCTACAGAACTAGACTGAGAGACCATTTAAAGGCCTTTGCAGGTGTTTTGAGTTAATTAGCTGATTAGAGTGTGGCACCAGGTGTCTTCAATATTGAACCTTTTCACAATATTCTAATTTTCTGAGATACTGAATTTGGGATTTTCCTTAGTTGTCAGTTATAATTATCAAAATTAAAAGAAATAAATATTTGAAATATATCAGTCTGTGTGTAATGAATGAATATAATATACAAGTTTCACTTTTTGAATGGAATTAGTGAAATAAATCAAATTTTTGATGATATTCTAATTATATGACCAGCACCTGTATGTGTGTACCAAGAGCTTCTGTAGAAAACCACAACAAATTCCTTGTGTGTTTGTGCACACCTAGCAAATAAAGCTCATTCTGATTCTGACACATACAGAACCTGTTAACTCCTGGCTTAGCTGGGACTCAAACCAGGGACCTTCTGGCTGTGAGGTGACAGTGCTACCCATTGAGCCACTGAGCCACTGTACTGCCCAGTTTATATTTATGTTTATATGAATTCAAGTGATAAAAATAGATAAAATGTAAGTAATTAATTTCTTACAGCCACAACATGTATGCATTTCAAAGTAACAGAAATTTTAAGTACCAAAAACTGTGTTAAGACACGTTTCCAGAGTGTTTACATTTTTCTGGAGTATTAAGTAAGTGCATTAAATATTTGAATACAAAAATAACAGATATGACTTTACTTTAAGATTCACATTTTACTGTAGTAGTACACTAACTGTGTTAGAGTCTCTGGGAAGTACACAGTCCAAATCATGGAATCATGAAGAGCAAAGCTTACGTTTTCTAAACCAAAAACACAACCCCACTGGTGGATCCAAAATGGTCAATATTCATATTCATTCATTTTATTCATATTTCATGTTAATCATTTATGGCTTATGATTTATCAATATTACTTTTGATTTCATATATTCATGTACTCCTACTCCATATATTAATCCTCATCATATTTTCAAGTATTTACTCTTTAATGTACTCCTTTATGGTTATTCTTCTTGTATCTTTAAGAGTATGTATGCTTGCTATATTCAATTGTTCTTCAAGTGTTCCAATGTGACAGGTCATGTTGACACGTTTGTGGTTAGATATTGGACGCCTGCCAAGTACTGCGAAGCGATGATGTTTTCAGAATTAGTTGCTCATTTGATCTTGTACCTTTGTATAAAAATATGTCTGTTTCCATTTCCATTACATGAGATAATGCAAGATCTGCAATGTTCTCTTAAGGGTGTCAAAACAACACCTTTTGTATCTATTTTCATCTATCTTTGACATTAGACCAGTCACTCTGACCTAGCCGTTACACCAACTATGACATAATGGATAAATCTGTTTGACCTTTTCTTATTAGACCAAAACATAAGTTTGAGTGGGATGTAAGTTTTCCTATGCTTATGGTATAAAACCGACTGGGTCTTTGATAGTTTAGCTTTTCTTTGCTCTTTCTTTGCTCTTTTTGCTTCTCGCATCTCTTCCGCATCTTCTACTTCTGGCTGCTTCTGCTTCTTCTCTTCTACCTCTCATTTCATTCTGCAAATGTTTTAATTTTGTTCCTTCTTTTTCTATATTCTGATCTTCATCTTCATCTATTAGATACAATACTCTGGATTTTATTATTAACTATTAATTACTTAATTAATTAATTTGTTTGTCTCTATAATTTTTAATTAATAAATTTGTTATTCCTTATTCAAATTTGATCTCTGACATAATCATTTCTGGACTGCCTGGATCTCATTTTCTCAAGTTTTTGCATCACCCACCAAGTTAAACAAGTGAAAAAAGAACACAAACTCAAACATACAACTAGACAGCACACAAGTCAAATCTAACAAGACCTGTGGAAAACAACACCATAGAAGAAGAAAACGTCTCAGGTTACGTATGTAACCATGGTTCCCTGAGAACAGGGAACGAGACTCTGCGTTTACCGCTATGGGGAACCGTCCCACGTGACAGGTGTCCGAAATGCCAAAGAATCACATAACTCCAATCCTATTGGCCGGCGACAGCCTATGACGTCATCATGGCGCGAACCCGGAAGTATAAAGGGGGCGCCCGAGGAAGCAGTCAACACCTACTCGTCTTGAGGGACTGTCCAGCAGGCAGCCCGAAGCATGGCCCAGGAACGCAGAGTCTCGTTCCCTGTTCTCAGGGAACCATGGTTACATACGTAACCTGAGACGTTCCCTTTCGAAAGGGAACTCAACTCTGCGTTTACCGCTATGGGGAACGATATACCCACGCCGCCATGCTAAGGAGAGTGCATGCCAAATGACTAGACAAACGTCCGGCAGTTCCAGAGAAATGCCGGGAGCAACTCCCCCTCGGGTCACGCAAGGCTGTCAGTGACAGCATTCCCTACGGTCCAACAGCCCAAGCTGAGCCTAAAGGAGGCCTTCCGCAGAAAGCCTTCCAAGGCTGCTCAGGACATCTGGGACCAGCATTCCGTGGAAAGTGGTCCCTTAAAGGGAATGTGGCCAGGAAACCAAAGGGAACCCCGGCCAGTCACTAGAGGGGAACAAAGTCACCCTCAGCGCCACCAGGGAAGCCGTACTAAACTTGGCGAAGGCCAAATTTAGTTTGGGCCAGCCCTGTCTGTTACACAGAATCTCCAAAACACATTCTTCAGAGAAGAGAGCAAGTAAGAGCGACTGCGAAAGAGCAGTAAGCAACTCAAACCCACGCGCAGAGATGGGCATCCCGGAGAGCAGAACTCAGCTGAGTGCTATAAACCCTCGTATTGAGGGGAGTAAAATCCGCTCATCCTGGGATCTACTCTGTGTCTGACTAATGCACTTGAGGAGGCTGTGCGCTAGAAAAACCCTGGTACAGGGGAGCACAAACCAGCCTGGGGGCTGGTCTCAACGGGAGACTTCATCGAGGTCTACAACCAATGACCAGCTTAGGGAGCTAAGCACAATTATAAAGTCAACCCAAAGGGAAGTACGAAGCTCAACCTAACAGATAGACCATATTGTAGGCACATAGTTATGGAGGCCGGAAAAAGGGCCTCCAACATAACTGATGTTCTAAAAGAAGAACTAAAATCACACCAGAGACATAAATCGCATGGTGGTATTTCAGGGTGGCCCACAAAGCCACTCGCCTGAAAACAAACATGCTGAGCGCACGACCAACCATGCAATTAAGTCACTGTGGGTGCCCACGAACAGTCCATCCCAACACAATCCAGCGAGCAGTGTACTCGGTAAAGAACCTTTTACCCTTAAAATAAGAGGAGTACAGCGTACGCCATCACGCGCTAAAGAAGGCCCTGTGGGCCTATAACCTCAGCAGACACGTGGCATCAGCTCGTGGCAGTGTTATCAAGCTCCAGGCAGAACAAACCGACTACAAAGGAGGTTAAAGAGTCAGCCGGAGCCGTGGCCAGCCAGCGACATAAATCCCTTTTACTGTCTTCAGTAAAAAATATCAAAGAAAACACAAAAGGTACAAGCCAGCATGTTCCCAAAGGAGGCCCCGAGGGCCTACCCGTCACACGCGGCGTCAGCTAGCGGCCACTAAAGTTCTAGGAGCAAGAATAGAACCGAGTAAAAAACAAGGTAACTACTTAGCTCAACTAGAGCTAAAGGAGACCAAGCTCAAGGAAGTAAATGCATAAAACCGAACGAACAGCTGGTTTTAACACAAGAACTTACCCTGAGAGGCAAGCCACTCAGAAAATGTACTCGGTAAAAGCACCTTTTACTCTCTAAGTGAGAGGAGTACAAAGCCAAGCTCCAGCATGATACAAAGGAGGCCTAAAAAGGCCTACGACTCATAAACACGTGGCGTCAGCTAGTGGCAATCACGACCCATCCATGGTGATGAGTCACATAGAAACCAACGCAAAACTGTGCCAACATGCAAACTGAAAGGAGGCCCTAGTGGGGCCTTCAACCTTTATGAACATATGGCAGCAGCCAAAGGTAACTTCATGACTAAACCAGCCAGTAGGCCAAGTACTCAATAAGACAACACTTGGATAAGAGGAGTACACATTCTGCCACAGCACTTATGAGAGGCCTGACCTAGGGCCTATTCTTACAGAGGTGGGCGTGGCCGATGGTGGTGTAAGTCAGTAAACTCAAGACTCAACCATGAAATGAGTGCAAAATATAACCAACCCAACTGTGCCAACATGAAAACTAAAAAGGAGGCCTGGCAGGGCCTACTGCTTTTAGCACCATGTGGTTCCAGCCAGTGGTCATAAATAGGGACCAAGCTCAAAGGGGACCAGCTCTAGACCCAACAAGCTGGTTGTGGGTAACTAGCTACACAACCTGAGCTAAGCCTACACATTCCAACAGGCAAATGTACATGGTACAAAAAACATATGCTACCATGGTCTAAGGGAGGCCCGCAAGGCCTACCACCTTAAACAAACATGCGCATAAGCCTGAGGCAGTGCTAAGATACGTGAGCAAACTCGTGATCGTAAACCAACAGCGTCCAAGACAACAGCTGTACTTGGAAGAGAGGCTATTTGACTAAAGAGCCAACAATCTCAACAGTAAATGGAAACAGTTGCTGTGGTCAAGATCAACAGGGAGCTAAAGAGACCATATTTATTCTAGACAGAATAAGACTCACAACACTCAACCTGAGTGTGCAATCCAACAGGTGATGCACTCAGTGAAACACAAACCATAACCGGGGAGTACGATAAAACACCACACACTTAGATAGAGGCTAATCGCAGCCTGCTATCCCAGGGACAGGTGATAGCCTGTGGCAGCACTAGAGTAAGCTCACATATTCAGATATGTAGGGCTAAGGCTTAGAGCCCAAAGCAACATAAAATGCTTTGTAATACATGCCATCCAACAGGATAAATGTTTCACAGTTTTAACAAAACAGAACTGAGATCTGTAACGAGCCCTTGAGAACGAAAGCTAAAGCATTTAGCATCGTAAACTCAACTTGAATATATTTACAAGGGGCTCATGTGGAAACATTATAAGCATGTCAAGCTCTATAACGTGGGGCCTAGCAACACTGCATAACATATCTTCTCAAAGATAAGGGCCTACCACCTGGGAAAACCAGTACCAGGAAGGCTCACAACAGCCTAACAGTAGCTGTTTACCCTAGCCATAGCACCTACATTCATAGAAGGGGAAATGGGCATACGGCCAGAACCTCCCTCGGGAGGCGGCCAGAACTAGGAACTATACAGCTTGAAAAGGGATAGTAAAATAAGGGTGATGTAACACATAAACACCTCAAACCTAGCTCTAGCCTAGCCGCTAGCTAAGGCCTACTAGACCAAGCGAGTTTGGGCTACACTAGCATACTTCAGATATGAAGAGAAAAATGAAGCACAACAGCCAACAGTGTCAGGCGGCCGAAAAAGGCCGACCTGCACACAATAACTGAAATAACGAGTGCAAACTCAAGCAAGACTCAAAATACTAGCTGAGAAGCTACTCTAACACAAGGGGCTAAATCTAGCGGCCAAGAATACGGCCTGCGAGAAACTAGCCAGCCTAGATTCAGTTATTTGCCCAAAATAACCCCTTCTAAATTACTGACTACATGCTCAGGAAGACTATACAGGAAAAACAAGGTCTTGACTTTTATATAGAAAATAAAATAGACCCAGCTTACCTCCTGCGGCTCGTAGAACGAAGATTTCCCTTCCTTTCTTTGTATGAAGAAGGATAAAATCCAAAGTTCTTTTAAGCCTAAAAGTACTTTCACTATCAAGCCAGAAGGCGGGCCTTCAGAAAATTATTCATCATGGGCCCGACCGTCAGCCTGACTGTTAAAGTCCTGAGCACATAGATTTGTTTTCAATGCTCCCGGGAGGTGGAGGAAGAAGGAAAAAAGCGAGGGCAAACCGAGCCCCCGCGAGAAAAAGGAGATTGATCACCAGCGCTGCTGGCGCCTATGGTCGATCACCTCCCTCAGATCCTGCTTCTTCCTCCTTGCATCCCGCCGTCTCTGCGACTTGCTCCGAGGAGGAGGAGGCGCACGAGCGGCGACACTGGATTTCTGGGCCCATCTCTGAGCCTCGACTCGAGACGGGCCTGGACCTCCCGGCTGTTTGGGCCCAGAACTGGATCTGAGCGGGATACAAGATCTAAACGCTGCAGAGCGCGCCCTCGCCTCCTTAAACTTTTCAACCACCGCCTCGACGGAGGTACCAAAAAGCTCAGTAGGCGATACCGGGGCATCGAGGAGAAAATTCTTCTCTTTCTCCCCGATGTCCGCACAGTTCAACCACAGATGTCGCTCTGTGGTCACCATGGCCGCCATCGACCTACCGATCGAGGTGGCCGTCTGCTTGGTGGCCCTCAAAGCAAGATCCGTGGTGCGGCGCAGCTCTACTACCGCCTCAGGGGACAGACCCTGCCCCTGATCCAGATCCTTAAGCAGGTCAGCCTGGTACGCTTGCAGCACTGCCATCGTGTGCAAAGCTGCACCAGCCTGACCTGCAGCGGCGTAAGCCCTGCCATTCAAGCGTGATGTCATCTTTAGTGCTTTGGATGGCAGAACCAGAGCTCTCAGTGTCGGTGCACTCCCTGTAGCGAGATAGTTCGCAAACGTCTCATCAACAGGTGGCATCGACACATACCCATGCTGGCCCAACCCCTCAACATCAGCGAAACTAGCCCGCTGATGTCGATAAATCCGGGCCGAGTATGGGTTCTTCCATGCCTTTCCGATCTCAGAATGTAGATCGGGAAGGAATGGAAGGCTCACCGGAGTTATTGGGTTATGGTCTGAAAGAAACCGTTCGTCAAGCCTGCCACGAACAGGCTCCTTTCTGACGCGTTCCCAAGGCAGCTGCAGCCTGCTCGAGGCGCGCTCCATAACCTCCAATAACTCCGTGTACGCCGGGCAGGGCGGCCTGGAGGGAGCCGCGGGCTCGCCCGCTTCTTCTTCCACGGCCATCTCCTGCTCTCTGGGGCTTGCAGCCAGAAGAGCACTCGCTCCTGGATCCGATGACGTCAAAGACAAGACGTCATCGTCATCCAGGAGCGCGTCCTCATCAGCCGCTTCGGTTCGAGAAAGGTTTACACCCCTCTCAAATTCCTCAGCGAGCTCCACCTGTGAGCCCCATGATTTCAGCCGCCGCTCTGCCTCAGCACGAGCAGGGCCGGAACCACCAGGCAAAGGTGCCGACACCTCTTCCCTCGAGAAGAGGGCCAGACGAGAACGGAGCGTCCTCATGGGCAGACGCTCACAATTAACGCAGACAGCGCCCTCGAGCACTGACCGCGCGTGCTCCTCGCCCAAACAGAAAACGCACAGGCTGTGTGAGTCCTCTGGTGTTAGAAACCTGGGACAAGGATCAACACACTTCCTGAAACGTTTGTCAGACATGTTACAGAGTAATTTCTTACCGGAGATGAAAACAATGGCATAGACAAGACAGTCCCGAAAGACGAGAAGATGTTGACTGCTTCCTCGGGCGCCCCCTTTATACTTCCGGGTTCGCGCCATGATGACGTCATAGGCTGTCGCCGGCCAATAGGATTGGAGTTATGTGATTCTTTGGCATTTCGGACACCTGTCACGTGGGACGGTTCCCCATAGCGGTAAACACAGAGTTGAGTTCCCTTTCGAAAGGGAACACAACAAAATTGTGTTCTGCATATAAGTGTTTGGACTTCAAACATTGTCATTTTACAGTGATGCTTCAGGCTGAAGAGAGACCTTACAGTGTATTATTTTTAAAAATATATATATTTTATATTTTGAATGTTTAAAAACTGGATATTTTGAATGTTTAAAAAATAATTTAGGAATAATGTTTTCATAACTTAATGGGAATGTTATCAAAACATTCTAAAAACATACTTTTAGCTGAGATGAAGTCAGTGTATTATTCCTGCTTGCCTGAATATTTTTGTTACAATATGGACGGGCCGGAGACAGAAGATCACAGATAAGGTAGTTTATTGAACAAAAGCAGAGGTAATGGTGACAACAGGTGAGTATGCAGATGCAGTAGAAGTGACAGATGAATGATGGAATGATAATACTGTCCTTTGTGGTTTGCAGGAATGGATGCTGGATGATAGCGGTAGCAGAGTAGAGACGAGGAAGACTGACGACACTCACACACGGACTGGAGACACAGGAGGTAACTCGGAGACACAGGATACAGGAAAGTAGTACTGGAAGTCCTTGAGGTAAGCAAGAGGTAAGTTCCTTGATGCGAACGAGACCGGACAATGAGAGTGAGTGTGTGAGTGTCTTAAAAATGCTGGTGCTGATTGGTGAGCTGATGAGGTGCAGGTGTGCGTGATCAGTACTCAGGAGATGGAGTGCGCTGTGACTGGTGGGTGTTGGAGCCTGGCGTGTCTGTGACAATTTTATATACAACTTGCATTCATTATTTGTTCCTTATGCATGTGTCTTGTGACTTCATGTTTTCTTCAGTTCTATTTAATGATCAAACAAGTAGTAACATTTAAAAAAAATGTTAGATGAACTTCCAACTAACATTTCAAAAACATTTAGCAAATATTAATAACATCATAAAGACGTTACGACAATGTTGTTCTAAGAACGTTTTCTCTCAATGTTATGAGAATGTTCTTTAAGTAAAAATAACATTGTAAGGACGTTTCATGAACGTTGTACTCAGAACGTATTATGATAACATTATGAAAACATTCAGCAAATAATAATAACATTAAAAGGATGTTCTGAGAATGTTATCCTAAGAACGTTTTCTCTCAACATTGAGAACATCAGTCAAGTACAAATAACATCATATAGACGTTACAAGAACGTTGTTATGAGAACGTTTTCTCTCAACATCATGAGAACATCAGTCAAGTACAAATAACATCATAAAGACGTTACAAGAACGTTGTTATGAGAACGTTTTTGTTCAACATTATGAGAACATCAGTCAAGTACAAATAACATGATAAAGACGTTCCAAGAACGTTGTTATGAGAACGTTTTCGCTCAACATTATGAGAACATCAGTCAAGTACAAATAACATCATATAGATGTTACAAGAACGTTGTTATGAGAACGTTTTCGCTCAACAACATGAGAACATCAGTCAAGTACAAATAACATGATAAAAACGTTACAAGAATGCTGTTATGAGAACGTTTTCATTCAACATTATGAGAACATCAGTCAAGTACAAATAACATCATGAGAACGTTCCAACAATTTTGTTCTAAGAATGTTTCCTCTCAACGTTACGAGAATGTATTTTAACTATGAAAACATTATAAGACTGTTCCTGAAACATTATTTTAGGAATGTTTTTTTTTTCTAACATTTACATAACTTTTACATAACGTTAGTGAAAGTTATGGAAACGTTCCCTGTTAGCTGGGTGGATATGGAGCTAGGATTATGACAATACTATTTGAATTTGAATTGTGTAAATTTGAATTACAGTGTAATTTAATAAAATTGAATATTATGTGGCATTTTACATAGTTCTGAATTTGATTTTTTAAAACTTGAAATGTTGAATGTGAAATTGAACACAACTGAAATGTTTTCATGGCAGAATTTTATAGACGTATTTTCAAAAAGCAGATTTTTCGTTCTGAAATTTTAGACTGCAAATATCCAGTTTTTAAAAATACAGCTTCAAGTTTTCAAGATGAAGAACATCAAATTCAATATTGTAAATTTAAAGCGCAGAAATTCAGATCGTACAGAAAGTAGGTCAGAGGCCATCCGCAGGGAAGAGTAGAGGGTCTCAGAAAAGTCGAACAGAGCATTTCGGCCAGATACAGAGCTGCAGTTGTTTTTCTGAGGCGAGTCTATGCTTAAACATTTATGAGCTGTATTTATATGTTAGGTTGGCTTTTTCAGCACTTGAAACATTTGTCTAAGTTTCTCTATTGTTTGTTTTAAAGTATATTTGGTGTGAAAGTGATTAGCATGCTACTGTGTCTACACAGGACGAGAGCGACATGACAATAGAACCCACTGATTATAATCAGTAATATAATGTCTACATTGGATGCAGGCGGCGTGGCGCAACACCGTGTCTATGCTGGACGCGCCGCGTCACAACAGCTTGTAGTGACCGCTGTAAAGAGCGTGGACTGCGTCAGAAATAACGGGAATTCGTTTGCTGTTGGGGATTTGACCTGACGCGTCAGGCTGCGCCGCATTTAGTGTAGACAATATCACTGATTATAATCAATGGGTTCTTGCCTTTCTATTGACTAGTACAGACGCGCACTGTGTAAACATGAATAAATGGCTTACAATAATGTGTATTGAGCGGAAATTAATGGTATAATGCATGGGCGTATGAACCATTGTATGTGCGCAAGACCCATCCACTTTATAAGACCAAAGATGTTGGCCCCACTCACTTTTACCGTCTCTAATTCAGCGCGTCTGTTCACTTTTCAGAGCGCCGTCAGTCAAAACCATTCTACTTGAGGAATGTCCTAATAAATATAGTCAACAAACATGTAAATAAGTATAAATAAATTATCAAACTGTGTGTGCGCGCAAAGCACCGGCGCGATCACTTGAACCAGTCACTTGAGTACTTATAGCCCCGGAAAACTATATTCCATCATTAATGCTCATAGCCTACAAAAGCATCGTTTTAAACTGCAGATGGTCTACTTTAATTTATGTAGCCTATAAAAACAGAACATTGTGTTCTTATAAAATAGACAGGATAGCCTACTGCTTTCCGCCGTCTCAATTTCTTTTCCATCAACTTCTTTGTGATGGAGAGCATCAAAACAAACAAACAAACAAAAAAACTCAGTAGGCTATACAGGCTACTACTTGTCGCAGATTTTTTTCTTTTTAATTTTGTTAAACTGTTAATTATTTGAGTGAAATATTTGGCCTATTTAGTCTTTATAGGCTAGCCTATATGATTTTATTCTGCGCTGTGCGTGTCGATGTTCCCTCATGTTCTGTTTCTTTGCGCAAGTAAAACTAAACTCCTGGAAAACAAACTTTGTCATTTTTAATGGGTCACAGACACTTATCCATTATTTCGTGAGGCATCTGGATATGCAATCTCTTGATTCTTTTCCCCTATATTTTCACAGGGGAAGACAGATCATGGCCACGAATTAATAATTCCTTCCCACAATTTATTTATTCCCTTAATTTAGTGAAATACAGACATGTTGTACTAATCTTTTTAATTTAACGAGGGACAAGGAAATAAAAATTCGTAGGAATGAAATTATATATATATATATATATATATATATATATATATATATATATATATAGTTGTGCTCAAAATTATTCATACCCTTGGTAAATATGACCAAAAAAGGCTATGAAAATAAATCTGCATCGTTAATCCTTTTGATCTTTTATTTTAAAAATCTACAAAAATCCAACCTTTCATTGGAGAATAAGAATTTTAAATGGAGGGAAAATCTCATTATGAAAGAAATGTTTTTCTCTAATACACATTGCTCACAATTAATCATACCCTTTTATTCAATACTTTTTGCAACCTCCTTTTGCCATGATAACAGCTCTGAGTCTTCTTCTATAATGCCTGATGAGTTTGGAGAACACCTGACAAGAGATCAGAGACCATTCCTTCATGCAGAATCTCTCCAGATCCTTCAGATTCCCAGCTCCATGTTGGTGCTTCTTCTCTTCAGTTCATTCCACTCATTTTCTTTAGGGTTCAGGTCAGGGAACTGGGACGGTCATGGCAGAAGCTTCATTTTGTGCTCAGGGACACATTTTTGTATTGATTTTGATGTTTGTTTTGGATCATTGTCCTGTTGGAAGATCCAACCACGGCCCATTATATGACTTCTAAGCAGGGACAGTCAGGTTTTGATTTTTTATCTGTTGGTATTTGATAGAATCCATGATGCCATGTATCTGAATGAGTTTGGAGAACACCTGACAAGAGATCAGAGACCATTCCTTCATGCAGAATCTCTCCAGATCCTTCAGATTCCCAGCTCCATGTTGGTGCTTCTTCTCTTCAGTTCATTCCACTCATTTTCTTTAGGGTTCAGGTCAGGGAACTGGGACGGTCATAGCAGAACTGGGACGGTCATGGCAGAAGCTTCAATCTGAGCAGCGAGTCTGCCTCGCTGCTCAGATTGGTTTGCGTCTGTAACTCCGTATAGCTTTGTTTTGAATCTCTTACTTTTATTCATTGTTGCTTATTTTACTTTATTATTTTTTTTTTTATTACCTTATATGTAATATTGCCTACCACACTAATCTGACGTCGCTAGCTTGTAATCTTTGAATCTAAATCGCTGTTACAACACGTTTGCATTTGCAGCGCTAGCTTGTTAACTTGTTAACAGTCTCTCGCGCGCTCCTTTTTCAACGCGTTCTTCAAACAGCTGTGGTAAGTCGAATCAGTCTACAAACACGGTGAGTCATGTCATCCTCTCCCAGCATTGCTACCTGTTCCATCTGCCACATGTTCACAATAGCTCTCTCTGTCAGCGACGAGGGATTTACATGTCATAAATGTAGGGAAATAGTCAGGCTGACAGAGAGAATCTCAGAATTAGAGACACGCATCCAAACTTTAATCGAGGATAGTAAGAATGCAAGGGCTTCAGATACTGTTTTGGATGCGACTAGCTTAGTGAACTCTGTACATTGTTCGGTTCCGGCTGTAGAGCCCGCGCAGCAGGGCACTTGGGTAACTGTGAGGCGGCCTAGCCGCGGAAAACACCACTCTTCCGTTCCAGTAAGAACATCAAACAGGTTCTCCCCACTCAGTGACGCACCCACTGAGAATCCTGTTGAAAGTGCCCTAGTTATTGGCGATTCTATTACACGGAACGTGAAAATAGAGACACCAGCCACCTTAGTCACATGTTTGCCGGGAGCCAGAGCACCTGACATCAAAGCAAATTTAAAAGTGCTGGCTAATGCTAATCGTAAATACTCTAAGATTATTATTCACGTCGGCACTAATGATGTTCGACTTCGCCAGTCGGAGATCACTAAAATTAACATTAAAGAGGTGTGTGAACTCGCAAGTACAATGTCAGGAGAAGTAATTTGCTCTGGCCCCCTTCCTGTTCGTCGGAGTGATGAGATAGTTAGCAGATTATCATCACTCAATGGCTGGCTGTCTAAGTGGTGTCCGCAAAATAATATAGGTTTCATAGACAATTGGAAAAGTTTTTGGGGCAGACCTGACCTGTTGAAAAGAGATGGTATTCATCCCTCCCGGGATGGTGCTGCTCTTCTCTCTAGTAATATGGCACATAGTCTTAGAGCTGAAACATGACAAACTGGGGCCCAAGTCAGGAAGCAGACAGACTGGCTAAACCGACCGTCTGCTAGCTGCCTCACGTTACAGAAGTCAGATAATTCAGATAACTCCCAACACATAGAAACTCTTACACCTAGATATTTTCAAATAGAGACTGTCTCTGTACCCTGAATTAGTAAAAACAAAAAACTTCCAAACCCATTTAATGGTGTAAATTTAATTGATGTTCAACAAATAAAAAATAGAGATAATAATGCTAAACAAATGATAAAACTCGGGTTGCTAAATATTAGATCCCTTTCTTCAAAATCACTTATTGTTAATGATATTATCAAAGATAATAATCTAGATGTGCTGTGTTTGACAGAAACTTGGCTAAAACCGGATGATTACATTACTTTAAATGAGTCTAGTCCTCAAGGTTATGATTATCGACACAATGCCCGTGAGAAAGGCAAAGGGGGTGGTGTTGCTGTAATCTATAGTAATACTTACAGTATTAGTCAGAAGTCTTTCAAATATAATTCCTTCGAAGTGATGGTACTTTACGTAACATTATGTAAGTTGACATTTGTGCTGGCTACTGTATACAGGCCACCAGGACACCATACAGACTTTATCAAAGAATTTGCTGACTTTCTATCGGAGTTAGTACTAGCTGCAGATAAAGTCCTTGTTGTCGGTGATTTTAATATCCATGTAGATAATAAAAAAGACGCATTAGGATTGGCATTTGCAGATATTCTAAACTCTATTGGTGTTAGACAACACGTGTCAGGACCCACTCATTGTCGTAATCATACTTTAGATCTAATATTGTCACATGGAATCGATATTGATGCTGTTGAAATTCTGCAGCAGAGCGATGACATCTCTGATCATTATCTAGTCTCGTGCATACTACATTTAGTCAAGGCGGCTAAACTGCCTCCATGCCATAAATATGGTAGAACCATCACTTCTACCACTAAAGATCGCTTTATAAATAATCTTCCTGATCAGTTTCATCGCCTTAGCATACCAGAAAGCTTAGAAGACCTCGATGTTGCAACAGAAACTATTGCCTCTGTCTTTTCCAGCACATTAGACTCAGTTGCTCCTTTGCGCTTAAAAAAGATTAAGGAAATTAATCCAATGCCATGGTACAATGAGCACACTCGGGCCCTAAAGTTAGCAGCCAGGAAAATGGAGCGCAGCTGGAAGAAAACAAAACTAGAAGTATTTCGCATTTCGTGGAGAGAGAAAATGATTGAGTACAGAAAGGCCCTAAAATCTGCTAGATCTGCCTATTTTTCAAAACTTTTAGAAGAAAATAAACACAACCCTAGGTATTTATTTGATACAGTGGCTAAATTGACAAGAAATAAAGCTTCAACTTCTGATGTTTCCAAAGAGCACAGCAGTAATGACTTCATGAACTTCTTTACTTACAAGATTGATAATATTAGAGAAAAAATTATAACCATGCAACCGTCTACTACAGTATCGCGTCAGATAGTGCATTGTAGTGTCCCTGAGGAAAAATTCAATTCATTTACTGCTTTAGGAGAGGAAGAACTGTTTAAACTTGTTAAATCATCAAAATCAACAACATGTATGTTAGACCCTATACCGACTAAGCTATTGAAAGAAATGCTTCCAGAGGTTATAGATCCTCTTCTTAATATCGTCAATTCATCTTTATCACTAGGACACGTACCAAAAACTTTTAAGCTGGCTATTATTAAACCTCTTATTAAAAAACCACAACTTGATCCTAGAGAATTAGTCAATTACAGGCCGATCTCAAATCTCACTTTTCTGTCAAAAATACTAGAAAAGGCAGTATCATCACAACTATGTTCCTTTTTAGAAAGAAATAGTATCTGTGAGGATTTCCAGTCAGGATTTAGACCGTACCATAGTACTGAGACTGCTCTCATTAGAGTTACTAATGATTTGCTCTTATCATCAGATCGTGGTTGTATCTCTCTATTAGTGTTACTGGATCTTAGTGCTGCATTTGACACTATTGATCACAATATTCTTTTAAATAGACTCGAAAATTATGTTGGCATTAGTGGAATTGCATTGTCATGGTTCAAATCATACTTATCTGACCGTTATCAGTTTGTAGTAGTAAACGAAGAGATGTCATATCGATCACAAGTTCAATATGGAGTACCACAAGGCTCAGTACTAGGACCGTTGCTGTTCACTCTGTACATGCTACCCTTGGGAGATATCATTAGGAAGCATGGCGTTAGTTTTCACTGTTACGCTGATGATACTCAGCTCTATATTTCTTCGCGCCCTGACGAAACTTACCAATTCACAAAATTAACGGAATGCATAGCTGATATAAAAAATTGGATGACCAGTAATTTCCTACTACTAAATTCAGAAAAAACAGAGATTCTAATTTTTGGACCAAAAACTTCTTCACGTAACAACCTAGAATACTGTCTAACACTTGATGGCTGCTCTGTTAAGTCTTCGTCGTCAGTTAGGAACCTGGGTGTGCTCTTTGATACCAATCTTTCATTTGAAGGCCATGTTACTAGCATCTGTAAAACCGCATTCTTCCATCTTAAAAATATATCTAAACTACGGCATATGCTCTCAATGAAAAATGCAGAACAGTTAGTTCATGCGTTCATGACCTCAAGGCTAGATTACTGTAACGCTTTACTGGGTGGTTGTTCTGCTCGCCTGATAAATAAACTACAGCTTGTACAAAATGCAGCAGCTAGAGTTCTTACTAGAACTAGGAAGTATGACCATATTAGCCCAGTTCTGTCAACACTGCATTGGCTTCCTGTTAAACATCGTATAGATTTTAAAATCTTGCTAATTGCTTACAAAGCACTAAATGGTTTAGCTCCCCAGTACCTGAGCGAGCTCCTAATTCATTATAGTCCTTCACGTCTATTGCGATCTCAGAATTCAGGCCAGCTGATAATACCTAGAATATCAAAATCAACCGCAGGCGGTAGATCCTTCTCCTATTTGGCACCTAAACTCTGGAACAATCTTCCTACCATTGTTCGGGAAGCAGACACACTCTGTCAGTTTAAATCTAGACTAAAAACGCATTTCTTTAACCTGGCATACACATAACACATTACCAATTTATATTTTCAAATCCGTTAAAGGATTATTAGGCTGCATAAATTAGGTCAGCCGGAACCGGGAACACTTCCTATAACACATGATGTACTCGTTACATCAGAAGAAGAATGGCATCTACGCTAATATTAGTCTTTCTGGTTATCCCGAGGTTCACCGTAGTCAACCGGATCCGGGCCGTATCCAGGTGAGACCAAGGACCTACGCCTTGACACGACCACAACGCAGCCCTGAAGTATCAGCAGAGATTGAGTCAACTAGATCATCCACTGTGAGGGCCTCATTGACACGACAGCCACGACACAGTTCCTCAACAACCGTCCATACCGGCGTGATGAATACGATCCTCAATTGGATGGAACTGGAATAAATACTTTGAATGTTGCGATCCTATTGGACTTACGATGGCAACCTGAATCGTAACAAAGCACTATTGGCCAGAGGAGAACTGGCCCCCCGACTAAGCCTGGTTTCTCCCAAGGTTTTTTTCTCCATTTAAACACCTATTTGCCACTTGTCTGCCACCTGATGTCACCTGATGGAGTTTGGGTTCCTTGCCGCTGTCGCCTTTGGCTTGCTTAGTTGGGGACACTTGACATTTGACTTGACATTTGATATTCAACAGTGCTTTGATCTACCTGCATTGACACTATTCTTTAAGAGCTGCTGTGCAGCCAAATAATGTACCAGTTATCAATGTAAAGCTGCTTTGACACAATCTACATTGTAAAAAGCGCTATATAAATAAAGGTGACTTGACTTGACTTGAACAAGATGTCCAGGATCTCCAGCAGAAAAAATAGGCCCACAACTTTAAAGATACAGCAGTATATTTCATTGTACACATGGGGTACTTTTTACCCCTGTGTGCACCAAACCCATCTTGAGTGTTTGCTGTTAAAAAGCTCATTTTTTTGTTTCATCTGACCATAGAACATTTGAAAAGTAACTGACACTACTGGAACTTCAAACGGGATGGGTTCTATGGTCAGATGAAACTAAAAAAAATGAGCTTTTTAGCAGCAAACACTCAAGATGGGTTTGGTGCACACAGGGGTAAAAAGGTATGAATAATTTTGAGCACAATTGTATATATATATAGAGAGAGAGAGAGAGAGAGACAGAGAGAGAGCTTATATCTGTTTTTTGTTTTTACTTTTTTTCAGCATGTCAGTCCGTAGTTCACACTTGCCGGTATTCAGTTTCGCTTTTCTCGGCATCACAGCATATTGTACGGAAGATACAGTTTGCTTTGACAATTTTCAAATGGTGACAATATTGGAATATTAGAAAAAAACATGAATTTATGAGAGAGACTCTGCCCTGCTCGTCTCAAACCCCTCTCAAAGCGCAGAGCCCGATATATGATGAAATAATTGTATTAAACTGACTTAGGCCCTACTTATAGGCTACTAAATTTCATTGCTTTCCATGTTCAATTTCTTTCTTTCTTTCTTTCTTTCCAGGGGAGGACCCCTAGAAATCTTTGCTTTTTGCAGCGGTCACTACAAGCTGCTGTGACGCGGCGCGGCGCCTCCGGCAGAAACACGGTGTTGCGCCACGCCGCCTGCATCCAGTGTAGACATTATATTACTGATTATAATCAATGGGTTCTATTGTCACGTTGCTCGCGTCTTGTGTAGACACGGTAAGTGATCATTATGATCACTTGTCAAGTGATCGCGCCGGCGCCTCGCGCGCACACACAGTTTGATAATTAATTTATACTTATTTACGTTTGTTGAATATATTTATTAGGGCATTCCTCAAGTAGAATGGTTTTGACTGACGGCGCTCTTTAAAGTGTAAAGACGCGCTGAATTAGAGACGGTAAAAGTGAGTGGGGCCAACATCATTGGTCTTATAAAGTGGATGGGTCTTGCCCTACCCACATACAATGGTTCATACACCCAGGCATTATACCATTAATTTCCGCTCAATACACATTATTGTAAGCTATTTATTCATGTTCACACAGTGCGCGTCTGTACTAGTCAATAGAAAGGAAAGAACCCATTGATTATAATCAGCGATATTGTCTACACTGAATGCGGCGCAGCCCGACGCGACAGGTCAAATCCCCAAAAGCAAACGAATTCCCATTATTTCTGATGCAGTCCATGCTCTTTGCAGCGGTCGCGTCCGGCATAGACACGGTGTTGCACCACGCCGCCTGCATCCAGTGTAGACATTATATTACTGATTATAATCAGTGGGTTCTATTGTCACGTCGCTCTCGTCCTGTGTAGACACAGTAGCATGCTAATCACTTTCACACCAAATATACTTTAAAACAAACAACAGAGAAACTTAGACAAATGTTTCAAGTGCTGAAAAAGCCAACCTAACATATAAATACAGCTCATAAATGTTTAAGCATAGACTCGCCTCAGAAAAACAACTGCAGCTCTGTATTTGGCCGAAATGCTCCGTTCGACTTTTCTGAGACCCTCTACTCTTCCCTGCGAATGGCCTCTGACCTACTTTCTGTACGATCTGAATTTCTGCACTTTGAATTTACAATATTGAATTTAATGTTCTGAATTTCTTCTTCATCTTGAAAACTTGAAGCTGTATTTTTAAAAACTGGATATTTGCAGTCTAAAATTTCAGAACGAAAAATCTGCTGTTTGAAAATACATGTCTATAAAATTCTGCCATGAAAACATTTCAGTTGTGTTCAATTTCAAATGTTTAATATTCAAATTTTAAAAAATCTGATTCAGAACTATGTAAAATGCCACATAATATTAAATTTTATTAAATTACAGTTGTCTATAATTCAGATTTACACAATTCAAATTCAAATAGTATTGTCATAATCCTAGCTCCATAGGGTGGATGGTAATTTTCTTCTACGACGAATTGATTGGGCGGTTCTTGCGTAACAGACTACTACTACTACTCGTTCTATGATCACCCAGTTGTAACGAAATTTTTAGGAAAGATGGGACACAATACGGGACAAAACATGATTTTTTCTTAATAAGTCGGGACACTAAAAATAGAGCTGAAATACGGGACTGTCCCGAGAAAAACGGGACGTCTGGTCACCCTATGTTAATGCCAGTTAATTGTTTATTAACCTGTAATCTTTTTAAAATCAGCCTTTTTTTGGACTGGGTCTGCCTTGATTCTGAACATTATTTTTGTCCATCACCCGTTTATTTGTGGTATTTTTCACGTTTTTGGTGTATAATTCCATTGTTCTTCACTCATGTCTTTTCAAAATATATAATAAATAAATTCAGACCAACAGTTTTTGATTCTGTCTTTATTGAAAATTATAGTTGGTCTATTTTGCAACATGATTCAATTAAAATCACGGTACATACATGCATGCTGGAGACCTTTTGCCATATGAATGCATTCAGACATTATTTAATAATCCCTTAAGTTATTCATCCAGTAGCTTTTCTCTCCATGACAACAACTACTGTTGTTAGCAGACAGTTAGCACTAAGCATTAGGCAGGGAGGAGCTCATGGTGAGGGGAAGGAGCTGAGTAAATGACTGATCCTGGAATGTTGCAACGTTAACTCCGCCCACTGGCGTGTTACGGTGTACTCACACTAGGCACTGTTGCCTTGAACCGAGACGGAGCGCGCTTGTCCCCCCTCCCCACTCCCCCGCTGGCCTGCACTCATATTGCACTTAACGTTCCTGGCCGGAGCACGCTTACGTCATATACGAAGCAACGTTTTGAATGGAAGAAAACAAGAAGAAATGCACTTTCGCTAAGATACTGCCTAATATATTTATCATTTATGCCGCGCAGCGATTTTCACTTGCACGTATCAGAGGATTATTACAGCAGTTGACGTTAATGGAGGAATTTGCAGCTTTACTCGCAAACTACAATTCCTGTTCATCAAAGGTGAGAAGCAGACCCGTTATAAACCCAAATACACTCGAATTAATTACATGAATTGATAAGTGTACTATCAGAGTAGTAATAAAGATGTTTGCCATCGTAATGATGACAGTAGCGCACACAAAAGTAGCTGCTCCGTGCTCAGGCACGATTTAGCGCTCACACTGCATGCGAACCGCGCTCGAGCCCAACCGAACCGCGCTCTGGCCCACCTCTTCCAAGCGGGCCAGGGACGGCTAAACGAACCGCGTCAGGGCACGGAATGGAGCGCTCGCACTTCTCAAACGAACCGGGCTTTGAGGGTCAAACGCGCTCGGGCACGGTTCAGAGCGCCTATGTGTGAGTACACCCTAGTGAGACGAGGAGGAGAGAATAGCAATACAACAGGACAAAAATAACATTACCTTTCAAAAGATCCTTATGCTAGTAATATGGTTATTTATTTTCAACAATGTGAATGTCTCAGTTAGCTTTATTTATTTCTATTCGGTATGTCACTGTGGATTCTTTGGTAAATCAATCGCATTTCGGCGCAGGCTTTGCAAACAGACTTTTACATATGGACTCGACAGTAATGCAGCAACATGTAAGTAACTGAGTTACTCCTACTGTTCTAATGCCTGATCTGATATGTAATGATTCGTAAAGTCTTTGTCTGTGTCAGTAAATCAAACCAGTGAATAATGGGCAACTTCAGTTGTTTCTCTTAGGATGAAAATAATCTGTTATTTAAACTGCGCGCGCTCGCTGGAGCTGTCAATCAAACCGCGCGAGTTTATCAGTGACACGAGCCAAAACTCCCCTTTTATTCAACGAATCTCTTAGTTATATCGCGTTTGCATTGTTAGTGACGATGAAAGCATAGTGTGCAGAATTGAGTTGCAATGACGAGTTCACTGCTTTCATGTGCTCAACATGTCTGTGA
The DNA here is from genome assembly GCA_039654765.1 of Mylopharyngodon piceus. Taxonomy (NCBI): domain Eukaryota; kingdom Metazoa; phylum Chordata; class Actinopteri; order Cypriniformes; family Xenocyprididae; genus Mylopharyngodon; species Mylopharyngodon piceus. The sequence continues at coordinate 1,512,343 of CM077451.1, forward strand.
TCGGCTACAATCTTCATCACTGCAACCTTTCATGCCACAATCTAAATATGCCATAGATATAATTGTAATGCAGCACTTTTCACGATTAGTTAAACGTGAGAGCTGCAATAGTAAAAACGCGTTAAAAGAGAATACTTAGCTATTTCAAATGGAAAGATGTTAGCCAATCACAGCAGTAGACGCTGAGGACAGGGTTGATCGATGTACCCGAAGTTCACACGTTGCGTTCATGTCCGACTTTGAGTGGCGTTCCAGAATTTCCTAGAAGGAAGTGGGGAAAATCCAAATTCCGACCGGTCTGGAACGCAGCATAAGATTTGATGATGTCATCAGAGTTCGCCATACTTTGGCATTTGGTGAATTGGCGCCACTGCAGTGCACTAGGACCCTGTCAATCGGAACGCAGGTCATGCCTCGTCTCGTATTTCTACAGCTGTTATGACCATATGAGAGAGAGAGAGAGAGAGAGAGAGCCATTAAACAACCCTAAACTCTTTACTGCAGAAAAAAAATGTCAAGTTAATCGAAAAAATATTTTTTGGTAGATAAAATAGGAGCAGAGCGTGAAAAGTTATCAAGCCACGTCCCCCGATAACGAGCCACTGAATCTGGTGTGAGATTCTAACATGGACTGGTGAGTCACATGCGCTGCATTCTCATAAAACTTTGAGACGAGGAACTACAATAACGTTATACATGAAGTACTGTGCAGTATGTAGACCAATAACCATTCTTAGAAAAGAATAGTAAAGGCAAATCTTTATTGTCAGGTGTCCAGAAAAATACAGTTTTAATTCTTTGCAAGACTAGGCCAATGTTTGTTCAGTTGCAACAGATAGATTGAACAGATTCACTTTTGCAAGGGACCTCAAAAAGCCAAAAATCGTTCAGGATTTCACAAGCAGCAAGAAGTCAAAAACACATTTAAACAAACAGAAACAACGATGTCAGTGTAAGCAGGGTGCAATTTGTTAAAATGGTTATAGAAATTTACACAATGTAGAAATATATTGTAATTCATGTAACATTAAAATACAGAAAACAGTTGATTAAACCGAACCGACTAAATACAGACATTTCAAACACATTTCAGCCATATTTTTTTTTATTGCATCTTAGTCCAGGATAATTCATAGTGTTTCATATGTTTTACTATGCTATTTGCAAAGCTGAAAATAAAATTTGTAACACAAGATAAAATGAAAATCTGTTTTGGTCTCCTGAAAGAGTGATAGGTGGTTTTAGCATTAAGTGACATGGCATCTGATGCTCAGAATCCAATGGCACATGTTGCTATGCTTAGTGACACATCAGGTGGCACATCCGGTCTTTATTGGCATGTGCCAGTGAATAGTGGCATGTGCCACAGACATGTTGTAAGTTTGTGGCACATCTGTATTCTGTGTGCCACTGAATGTTTTGTAATACCAGTGCTATTGTATGTTGTTTAGAATAACAACTGCCCTAGAATGGGCAGTTTGTAAAATCGATGCTATTTTTTCTGTCCATTCAATATATACAATGTCTTACGAATTGATAGCTGTCATTAATTTATGGCAATGGGCGCACGGTGCGCGCAGTAGACCAGAGTTTCCCAAACTGAGTGCCGCAGCACCCTGGGGTGCCGTCTGGTGAAAGCAGGGGGGCCGTGTAAAAACTCCTTCAAACATTTTTAAATTGCTAAAATGTGTAAAAAATAATTTATTATGTACTATCAATCTCTGATGTCTCCAATAACAACAAATAGCACACACAAATTTATAATAAAAATGCGAATCGTAAGAAAGGTTGGTCTGAATTTCGACGGGGGTTGTGCATGATTTCATTCCCGTGCTTCATTCCCGTGCTTCATTGGATGGAACTGGAATAAATACTTTGAATGCTGCGATCCTATTGGACTTACGATGGCAACCTGAATCGTAACAAAGCACTGTTGGCCAGAGGAGAACTGGCCCCCCGACTAAGCCTGGTTTCTCCCAAGGTTTTTTTCTCCATTTAAACACCTATTTGCCACTTGTCTGCCACCTGATGTCACCTGATGGAGTTTGGGTTCCTTGCCGCTGTCGCCTTTTGGCTTGCTTAGTTGGGGACACTTGACATTTGACTTGACATTTGATATTCAACAGTGCTTTGATCTACCTGCATTGACACTATTCTTTAAGAGCTGCTGTGCAGCCAAATAATGTACCAGTTATCAATGTAAAGCTGCTTTGACACAATCTACATTGTAAAAAGCGCTATATAAATAAAGGTGACTTCATGATGTCCGTCGTGCCTTGTATTCACAGAAACACATAAGTTTTAACCTAAGTAGTGCTGTCAACGTTAATGCGATTGATTTTTTTCTGTTTAAGGCATTAAAAATATTTAACGCAACATCTGCTTTTATGTGTCATACTTTGGCTAGCGTTACATTACTATATGATCACGCTCTTCTTCATGCAAATGCTTTTAAACCATTCAAGCACGACAAGACTACAAGAATGCGCTGTCTGTGAATGTTCTGACAGACACACGACGCACAGAAAGATGCGCGCCAGTATCATGCGCACACGATACTGTGATATTAAAGACAGCGTGCCAGAATCGAGTTTTCTTTCTCGCTTGAACGAATAATAACACGCAAAATTATGCCAAAATGTCCATTTTGTCTAGTATCCTCATAAGAGCAGTTAAATAAGTATTAAATGAATATAAAGAGTTGTGAGAAAATAGGATGCTTGTCAAACCCCCGCATGTGCAGCAGCGGCAGATCTTAAATTGACAGCAGACACTAATGCTGTCTGTCTTTAATGTTAATCAAATTACAATTGTTAACAATTAAAAAAAAAAAAAAAAAAAAAAAAAAATCATAGAGACATCGGTAGCAGTATTAGTATCAGTGATACTGGCCTTCATTCATCAAAAGATGCCATTAAACAAGAATTTAAAATATACTGTCTTTATGTTGTTTCCATATTAATTTGGAGATTAACTGTGGAATTATTACATTATAAAATATATTAAAACTTATAAAACTTAAATTAAAAATAAGCTATCTTGTGCTATTGCAACAAAATTATAAAAACACAAATACATTGAGTGTGCAAACACTTAGGTGAGATAGTTGTAATGGTAATTGAGCAATGTTTAAATATGAATAAAAGCCTTAATTAAAATCTGTCATCAAAGTGATCTCTTCAGAAGAAATTACTGATTTCCTAGACTTTCAATGGATGGACAAAAAAATTAGATAATATTAAAAATATCTGCAAACCCGATTCCAAAAAAGTTGGGACACTGTACAAATTGTGAATAAAAAAGAATGCAATAATTTACAAATCTCATAAACTTATATTTTATTCACAATAGAATATAGATAACATATTAAATGTTGAAAGTGAGACATTTTGAAATGTCATGCCAAATATTGGGTCATTTTGGATTTCATGAGAGCTGCACATTCCAAAAAAGTTGGGACAGGTAGCAATAAGAGGCCGGAAAAGTTAAATGTACATATAAGGAACAGCTGGAGGACCAATTTGCAACTTATTAGGTCAATTGGCAACATGATTGGGTATAAAAAGAGCCTCTCAGAGTGGCAGTGTCTCTCAGAAGTCAAGATGGGCAGAGGATCACCAATTCCCCCAACGCTGCGGCGAAAAATAGTGGAGCAATATCAGAAAAGAGTTTCTCAGAGAAAAATTGCAAAGAGTTTGAAGTTATCATCATCTACAGTGCATAATATCATCCAAAGATTCAGAGAATCTGGAACAATCTCTGTGCGTAAGGGTCAAGGCCGGAAAACCATACTGGATGCCTGTGATCTTCGGGCCCTTAGACGGCACTGCATCACATACAGGAATGCTACTGTAATAGAAATCACAACATGGGCTCAGGAATACTTCCAGAAAACATTGTCGGTGAACACAATCCACCGTGCCATTCGCCGTTGCCGGCTAAAACTCTATAGGTCAAAAAAGAAGCCATATCCAAACATGATCCAGAAGCGCAGGCGTTTTCTCTGGACCAAGGCTCATTTAAAATGGACTGTGGCAAAGTGGAAAACTGTTCTGTGGTCAGACGAATCAAAATTTGAAGTTCTTTTTGGAAAACTGGGACGCCATGTCATCCGGACTAAAGAGGACAAGGACAACCCAAGTTGTTATCAGCGCTCAGTTCAGAAGCCTGCATCTCTGATGGTATGGGGTTGCATGAGTGCGTGTGGCATGGGCAGCTTACACATCTAGAAAGGCACCATCAATGCTGAAAGGTAAATCCAAGTTCTAGAACAACATATGCTCCCATCCAGATGTCGTCTCTTTCAGGGAAGACCTTGCATTTTCCAACATGACAATTCCAGACCACATACTGCATCAATTACAACATCATGGCTGCGTAGAAGAAGGATCCGGGTACTGAAATGGCCAGCCTGCAGTCCAGATCTTTCACCCATAGAAAACATTTGGCGCATCATAAAGAGGAAGATGCGACAAAGAAGACCTAAGACAGTTGAGCAACTAGAAGCCTGTATTAGACAAGAATGGGACAACATTCCTATTCCTAAACTTGAGCAACTTGTCTCCTCAGTCCCCAGACATTTGCAGACTGTTATAAAAAGAAGAGGGGATGCCACACAGTGGTAAACATGGCCTTGTCCCAACTTTTTTGAGATGTATTGATGCCATGAAATTTAAAAACAACTTATTTTTCCCTTAAAATGATACATTTTCTCAGTTTAAACATTTGATATGTCATCTATGTTGTATTCTGAATAAAATATTGAAATTTGAAACTTCCACATCATTGCATTCCTTTTTTTATTCACAATTTGTACAGTGTCCCAACTTTTTTGGAATCGGGTTTGTATATGACAGTAGGCCTATATACAGTGGTTCTTCCCTGTGGTATTGAAAATCTGAAATTTTCAAGGTATCGTATCAAAGTATCGTGACAACACTAGTGTCTCAGACCCGTCAGGCTCCACTGTCAACCAATCACAGCGCACTCCCTCACCAGAGTACTAATCACACACACCTGTTCCTCATCAACACCTCATCACACCAGATACTAAAGCACATCACTCACCTCAGTCAGTTGTCCGGTCTCGTTCATACAAAGGACTCTTCATGTTGATCTCCAAGACTTCTAAGATACTTACCTGTTCTACTCCAGCGTGTTTTCATAGTCTCTGTGCTTCGTCATCTGTGTGTGAGTTTACCCACCTTCATCGTGTGTTCATCCTGTCAGCGGACATTCCTCCATCCACGATTTGCAAACCTGTAAGACAAAGGACTGTATCAGTGTTCAGTTATCACTCCACTAAGACTCCATCTTCTACCCACTTACCTGCATTACTGTGTTTACCGTGTTGTTCCTCAATAAACCACCATCTGCTCCCATATCTGTGTCTTCTGCCCTTCTGTCCGTAACAACTAGTGTGGGGTGCCACGAATTTTTGAAAATTTTCAAAGGGTGCCATGACTGAAAAAAGTTTGGGAAACACTGCTGTAGACCAATCACAAAGGATTGGGCCATCTGACCAATCAGAGCAGTGTAGGCTCACGAAAAGGAAGGGTTTAGAGAGACTGATTCTCTGAACTGCTTCTAATGAATCGTTTACGAAATATTCAGAACTGATGTGAAATTTAATGTATATTATGAGAAAACTAAAGTGTTTTTTGACCTCGCATGCATGTAAACCTGTTGTAGGAGACTTCCAAAACAATATTAGGAACCTTAAAAAAGGCATAATAGGGGCACTTTAATTAAATATCGTTCTGCAGTTAAGTGCATATGCTACATAATCTATGTTATACTCCAGCAGACAGCTGCAGGTGACGCTGCTGGAGGTGCCACAACATAAAGAGATGTGTCAGTTTTAGTGACACATGCTACTAAAACTTGTGACGTGCCAATGGGTTGCGTCATGTGCCCCTGACGTTATCACAATTCGCTCTGTGCTGTCAAACATATGAATTATTACATTGCGGAGTTAATTTACAACAAAAATCATTTATTTATTACAAAATTTAAACACAAACTGACAAAATGTTTGAGAAAATATTTCTGACTTTAATGCATTTAATTGACATTTATTTTTAAAATATCACTAAATAAGGCTATTTATTTAGATTTTGTGTCACAATTACGTCAGTATAGCTGCTCAACTCATCTGTCAGTCACTATTGGAGGTGTCATAACATACGTCGACATGTTCCGTGACTCAGTGTCAAGTGTCAGTGTTTCACGACAATGTCAGTGGCACATGGCACTATCCACTGGCTCATGCCAATGAAGACCGGATGTGCCACCGGATGTGTCACTAAGCATAGAGACATGCCATTGGCTTCTGTGCGTCAGATGCCATGTCACTTAAAGGTGGGGTATCCATTTTTTCAACTACACTGTTTGGAAGTTTCTGCAACTTGCTGTTTATGGTGAGATGGCGTTTTAGCTTCGGATGCATCGCTGTCTGTATCGGTGTCAACCGTAGCATGCGGTGCACCCACACTTGAAGCGCTGTCAAAGGGACCTGGCGTACTGCTGCCAGAGGATTGTGGATCAGCCGAGCTGCTGGGAGTAGACCTTTTATCTGTAGCTGCAGGCCGTGTTCTTTGTTGCCACTTATCCATTTTACATCTTAACTAATTCTAGTGCAGTCGATAAATGACATGCGGTAAGTCAAGATGTGCATTTACGCATGACACTTGAGTGGATACATTATATGAGCGCAAAATATGGGGTAATTTGATTGGATGTCATGGATTTGACCTTTTATGGCACTACCATTTTGTCATTTGTACATTGGAGGGGGCACACGCTTATATATTTTGCCTGTGAGAAACACGCTCAGTTGAATGTTATTTAAGGGTGCGGTATAATTAAATTAACGGTGCATTTCAGTAGTTTGTTCACGTACCCCCTCCGTCACTTCGCGTACCCCTAGGGGTATGCGTATATGGGGGTAGAATTGTTGCAATTTTCCAAAGAAATAGATTGTGATCCACAAATAAATGTAAAGAGATTCACAAAAAAATAATCGTATGCACAAATGAATAGAATGAGATCCACAAATATATGTTAGGAGTTTCACAAAAATTAATAAATTCACAAATAAATAAAATGAGATTTGCTAATAAAAAACATATTCACAAATGTGTTTTTATGTCACAAGCACAATCTGCCTGCATTTATTTGTGAATCGCTTTCTGTGCATTTGTGGATCGCTACACGCATTTGTAGATCACTTCCTGCGCATTTGTGAATCACCTTACGCATATGTGGATTTTGAAACATTTCTAACGTCACTACTGCAGACAAATCCACAAACAGGTCGACTCCACCACCGACTACTCAAGCCAATCAGATAACAGCCACATTGCGCGATCGTTAGTTTTCACTATAGTGTATCGATATTCCAACCTCTGGTATCGATACATTTTTTTGAAAAATCATGTTTTAAACGGATGTAAAATTGTGTTAAAATTTCATCAAATCCCTCTGCGTGTCAAACGACCTCCTCCTCTGCTCCCAGAGATGTCGCTGACTCGCTGTCTACAAAGCTAACAGTTGCCTGTCATATACATATGGCCAGTGCATCAGAAGTAAGCAGGAGCGAGCATAGCACAAAATATAAGAGCGCTTTTTTTTCTGCTGAGTTATCAATAAAACTTTTAGACCTATATAAAAAAAAGTATATCACAATATGTATTGTATTGCAATATATCGTGATATATCGTATTGTGACCCATGTATTGTATTGTGAAGCCCTTGCCAATACACAGCCCTAGTTTCCAGTGAGGGGGTTCTGCCAATCTCTGATCTTCCTACTGGGAGTCAAACTATGTGTAAATGTTGACATAGTCTTACTTCTCTTGACCAGGTGCTGTTTATACCATTTGGGGGTAGCTACTATTATCTTCACAGTCTGGGGTAATTTCCTCTATTGTCTTTAGATGCTTTAGTTAAGTGGTCACTTCTGTGACTGTGTGTAAGGTCAACACTTTTATGGACTGCCCACTGAACGCCTATGAAATACAATGTATTTCTGCCTTAGTCAGACTTGATGACTGCAGGGGCCAACAGCACATTCTCAATAAAGAATCCTGCTGATACACCGAGTCTCTTGGTCTTTGCTTCTAAGTTTCCTACAACTGAATTAGTTTATCCACAAGGTGGCAACCGTGCCCTGGGTGCGTCGATTCACAAGGTAGTCCTGCATAAACAGAACAGACCGGAAAACATCCAAGCTACAGCGACAGTGGAGGCCTATATAGACAGATTGTGCGAAGAGGTTAGAAGTACCCCCATTTGTACAACTCTAGCATGAAAGAATACAAATATATTTACATCAGTTGTAACTCGTGGCGAGAGATTGCTCAAAACTGTGCATACGTCGAACGTCTGTGTACGCGTACAAGTCAAGTGAAGTATACTTTGCAAGGCTGTGCCTACGACTGTGCACATATGCTAGCGTACGCGTAAAAAAACGGAGTATACCCAGAGCTTAACAGTATAGTTTTATATAATTAATGTACATTGAAATCTTTGAAATGCTTATCCCAAGAATTATTCCATTTATTTACCTTTTTTTTTTTTTTTTACCATGCTGTCTTAAGTATTATGACTGCTTGTTCTGTGTAGTATTTCTGCATTATTATAGCCTACTATATTATAATTTTGTCAACGATAATGAAAACAAGACAGAAAATATGAATCAAGACAATAATTACATGATTTTTACAGATGTGCGGTATGCACTGCGGCAGATGTGCATTATTTGTAGTGTTTTATAATAAACGCTAAACCTGCTTAGCATTTCTCATTCTTTATTCTTATAAAGATACCCCAAGCTGCATGAAAAAAACATAGAAAACATATATCGTCTTAATCATTTATTTATTTGGCTTCATGTTTCATTTGTAGAAAGTTTCTCTCAGTTGTCTGTACGGAACCATGCAGAACTCAGAACAAGGAAATGAACACAACATCATCATTCGGAGGGGCAGGAGTTATGATCACATAATATGATTGACAACTCTAGAGTGAATGAGCTCCCTGACTCATAACAGACCAGACACAGAAGAAAACAGCACTCTACGTTGTTTCAAGCTCTTCAGATTGCATAATTCAGTGGGAAATGAATAGAAATGCTAATCTGTAGTAGGGCTGGGCAAAAAAATCGATTTTTCGATTAATCGTTTTTTAAAATGTGGTCGATACAATATCGATTTTCAAAAGCCACGTATCAATTTTTTCCGTATTTATTTCCGCAAACATTGGACATAATATCTGATTGACGTTAATCTTATTACTAGTCTTCTCCACTAGATGTCATCCTCTTATTTACCTTGCGTGATATTACAGTGGGGCCGGTGTCATTCATTTAGTGCTGAACACGGCAGATGCAGCTGTGCCTTTCAGCGTGAAAGACGTTCTGGACAGTTGAAGGAACTGTCAGTTTCCCGATCGGGCCAGCGCTGCATGATCATTAAAGTTTATCATTTGCATGCGTTTTCAAGCTTTGCAAATGCTTGAAACTGAATCGAATTGAGACCTTGAAAATCGAAATCAAATCGAATTGGGACATCTGAATCAATACCCAGCCCTAATCTGTAGACGAGCCAATACGCATGTGCAGTCATAAGAGCGAGTCTCAGGTTTCTATGGGAACCGGAGCTTCTAACGGCAGTTGCAGTGACGTCTCTTTTACTCAGAAGGTGGGACGTATTCCGCCCAGGCGTGCCACACGAGCCCTAAAAAGTGAAGCCAAAGCGTCTCGATCGCCCCCAGGTGGCTGGATGCAGTATAGGTCATAAACCCCGCCCTCTCCGTGTATTCCAGTGGGAAGTGAGACAAAATAAACAATTAAATTACACTTGAAATTTTTTTTTTCCAAAGACAATTTCTGTCATATTAGGCAGTTTTTATCACGCTGGTGTTAGTTCAAGTGTTTGTTCTTTAAATAAGTTAGGTTTTAGTTAGTTATTTAATGCTTTAAAAATGGTAGTGAGACATCATGATTGACAGCTTCTCTGAGTGAAGTAGTCACTGAGGCGCCAACGGACTTTTTTCTGGATCTTCGCAAAGGTGATTGGAGCTTTAACTTTTAATTTCTATATTTCCATAACTGTTTATTTCACACCGAAATAATGAGTTGTTCTGAGTTTGGGCAGGATCTTGATATCGCGGCTCCACTTTGTGCTCACTACTGCGCAGACTCGGGTTTCAAGTTCACTTTGCGCAGACTCAAGATGTCAGCGCCATATAGACAAACTGGCGGCTTCAGTTACTACAATGGAAGAGAGTGAAGGTGCGTCGTCCATATTTTTTTACAGTTTATCGGTGCGTCCCAATTCGCATACTTATGCACTATTCTATAACGTTTTTAAGTACAAACAGTGCGAGTAGTGCGTTCACACGGAAAATTCCAAAAAGAAAAAGTGCACTCAACTGTCGCAGCTGTCTTGTATAAGGTTATTTTGTTATTTAACATCGGAGTCTGACAGCCCCTTTCCCTCCACTACTTAATTAAAGCTGCGACAGTTGAGTGCATGAAGTGTCCAACATTCCACACTTCGTTTTTTCCATTAATTTAGTGCATCATCTGGGTATTTAAAGTGTACTTTTTCTTTTTGGAATTTGTCAGTGTGAACACACTGCTTGCACTATTTATACTTAAGAACGTCATAGAATAGTCAATAAGTACGCAAATTGGGATGCACCTTATGATTCCGCCATATTCCGCGTTGCAGTTTCTCCCATTCATAAGTAATAGGAGTGAACCGTCTTTCTATAGACGGGTTTTTTGTATACAAACAATACTGGATGCGCATGCATTCAGGGGGCAAAACCGCTAACAGGTGTTATGCCAAGTTCTGCATGCACCTCACGGGAGGTAACAGTCATTTATGCTGAGAAAAGAGGTGGATGCAAATCTGGTAGCCTACATCATCTGCCGAATTATTTATCACCATTAATGAACCCCACAAAGAATATTGGTAACACTTTACAATAAGGTTCATTAGTTAAACATTAGTTAATGTATTAACTAACATGAACTAACCATGAGCAATACATTTGTTACTGTATTTACTAATCTTCGTTAATTTTAGTTAATGAAAATACAGTTGTTCATTGTTTGTTCATGTTAGTTCACAGGGCATTAACTACTGTTAACAAAATTTTAATAATGTATTAGTAAATGCTGAAATTAACATTAACAAAGATTAATAAATGCTGTATAAGTGCAGTTTATTATTAGTTCATGTTAACTAATGTAGTTAACTAATGTTAACTAATGAACCTTATTGTAAAGTGTAACCAGAATATTATATCATTTTTAAACAGTACTTGGAGGTGCATGTGATTCTTGGCATGTAACAGCATAACACCTGTAGAAGACTGTAACGTTAATCAACCATTGTAATTAACGTAGATTTCACATTGTTTGTAAACTCTTGACTCAGTAATAAACTGCCATTTCCGAGTTGGATCTGTTTGTTTGTGCTTCATTTGCATATTAATATAACATTATGTAAAACGTTAGCTAACAACAGTTGACTAGTAGGCTAAGTTATAACGTTAGTCATCAGGTCTCTGAATGAAATTGTCCAACTTGCTAATCATAAAAACCTGACATACCCTATGAATTTATGAACCTGGTTTTGTTGGTTGTTGAGCCTTTCTATCCTAAATGTTTACGACAAGGCTACGTCACGACCTGCCACATTTGAAAGAAATTTGATACTGTAAACATACTGTACAAGACATGAGACATGTGACAGCTAGCTAGGTGTCTGACAGTGAGGAAATGGCTAGCATAAATTACTTTGGAAGCCTAGGTAGCGTGGAGTCCGCCGATTATATTAAGAAATTAACTCTCAGTAATGGTGAGACATTACCAGATCCCTACGCTATTTCAGACCATGAATGGATCACAGATGTCCAAGTGGCCAGCAATCATATGTGGCCCGTAACATGTTCTCCAACCAATACGCCTATATAGGTCGTTTGTCACTTCCCTGAAATACGACCCATAGGAGCGTTTGCTAAAGTTGCGCCCCTATCGACAACAGGACACTTTCATTTTAATGCATTGTTTAATGCATTGAATGATCAGTATATGATTTATTGATGAAGTTGTAAGTTGGTCTGTGTTCAAAAGCACAAACATGCAGGTCTGCTAAAGCACTATTTTTAAGAAGAGTAATTTATTTGTTTTGAAGTGAATAAACATTTATAAATGCCTTACAGTCAGGTGATTCCAGTGGGTTATGTTAAATCCTTTCACTCATCAGCACAGACTTGTGTTCTGTGTGGAGTGTGAGGGATATAGTGATAAAGTGAACCTCTCAACCGGTTTTACCTGCCACTGAAGCTCACATCAGGTGCACAGCAGTTAAAGACTCCATGTGTGTCAGAGAAGACAGCTATCTGTACCCTCACCAGTCAGCACTTACAGTGCAGTACACACTACAAAGTGTTCAACACCTGTTATAGATGATGTGTAAACACATGAATAAATCATTTAGAAAGCTTTCTGCATCCCCTAATCTAAAGTGTAAACTATTCATCACTTGTAAATGTGTTACACATCATTTGTAGACCTTTCTTACCTGATACAAATTGTGTATATTTATACAAGTCATTTATAACACTTTCTGCATCCCCTAATCTAGTGTAAACTATTCATCACTTGTAAATGTTTTACATATCATTTGCAGATCTTTCTGTTACATGATCCATCTCATTCAATCACTTTAACCTGAACTTTTAATTTTTAAAAAATAAATTAACAATCTGCCACCATTTAATCAGCACTTAATCATTTAAATTTCATTTTGTTTCCCATGGGACAGCTCCTCACCATAAAATGAAAACGCACCATAAACTGATCATAAAATTAGTCCATTATTTTGTGCATTTTATTCCAAGTTCAGAAGTCGTACGATACCACCGTGTGAGGAAAAGATTCTTACTCTGTAATAATCATTAATACATTAATAATCGTACATATCCGCTGTCTCATCCATTTAAACTTTCAAAATTGGCGCTTCAAACACTACGACACAGGTTTGCGGCAGTGCTGTCAAACCTCGCTCCTTATTGGCTGTCACTTGTGATTTGCGACCACCATAGACTGTTTGCGACATGCCAAATTTGAGTTGCTGTGTTGAATGACATGCAAAGGATGGAAATGCAGATCAGGGGAATGTTTGCAGCGATTAACCACTTTCATTTCATTCTGTAACTCACACAAAATTATGTTTTGCTGTCACTGGTAATGTAGAACACGCGTCGTTTTGTCTGTTCTTTATACTGCTTTTTAATGTTTTAAATAAATTATTGTGACTACATTTATCTGCCTGTTACACTTTGTATATTGTCAAAATGGTTATGCTTAAGGTTATAGGGTGGAGTGGGGAGCTTAAAATTATCCTTTTTATGCAATAGTATATTAACTAAGATAACAGTCACTGTGAAGTTTCTAAAAAGTGGTCATGTTTAGTTATAAGGGGTGAGTTAGGGGCTCAAAAATATCTATATAATAGTAAAATATATATGCATAAAAATTATTTATAATTTAAATATCATATAAGGCATTCATATAAATTTTTATATCCTGTAACTGAAAGGTATACCAGAACCTTTGCATATGGCAAATAAATGGAAAAATTTACAAATTGCAGTTTGTAGATAATTTATAAAGAAGATCTGCAAATGATATGTAACATATTTACAAGTGATGAATAGTTTACACTTCAGATTAGGGGATGCAGAAAGTGTTATAAATGTCTTGTTTACATATACAAATAATCTGTAACAGGTAAGAAAGGTCTACAAATGATATGTAACATTTACAAGTTATGAATAGTTTATACTTTAGATTAGGGGATGCAGAAAGTGTAATAAATGACTTGTATACATATACGAATAATTTGTAACAGGTAAGAAAGGTCTACAAATGATGTGTAACACATTTACAAGTGATGAATAGTTTACACTTTAGATTAGGGGATGCAGAAAGCTTTGTAAATTATTTATTCATGCGTTTACACATCATCTATAATAGGTGTTGAAAACTTTGTAGTGTGTACTGCAGTGCAAGTGCTGACTGGTGAGGGTATAGACAGCTGTCTTCTCTGACGCACATGGAGTCTTTAACTCTGTGCACCTGATGTGAGCTTCAGTGGAAGGTAAAACCGGTTCAGAGGTTGACTTTATCACTAGATCCCCCACACTCCACACAGAACACAAGTCTGTGCTGATGAGTGAAAGGATTTAACATAACCCCCTGGAATCACCTGACTATAAGACATTTATAAATGTTTATTCACTTCAAAACAAATAAATTACTCTCCCTAAAAATAGTGCTTTAGTAGACCTGCATGTTTGTGCTTTTGAACACAGACCAGCTTACAACTTCATCAATAAGTCATATACTGATCATTTACTAATGGTTTGTTCATCATTTGTTCGTGATTAACAATTGTCTATTGACAATTTTGACAAATACTTCAATGATTTATAAGTGATAAATAGTGTATCAACTAATAACTTATCAACCATCTACTAATGATCTGTTTGATTTATTTCATGATTTACATATTTTTATGATTCATGATTTACATATTTTAACTTACAACTCATTTGTAAATCATTAGCATATCACTTATTAATAATTTATGAACATATAGTCATGTTTTGTAAATGATTAGTTCATCAACTAATAATTTATAAGTGACTTATAACTGAATTAATAAAACATTCATAAAATGTTAACCTATCACTTATTAATCATCTATGAACGTATAGTCGTGTTTTGTAAATGATTAGTTCATCATTAACTAATAATTTACAAGTGACTTATAACTGAATTAATAAAACATTAATAAAATGTTAACATATCACTTATTAACCCCTTAAAAAAGTTATAGAAGTTTAAGTTTATGAAAATGTAAAATGTAAAAATATAATATTTTATATAAAATATATATTTTACAAAACAAGTTTTACTCTAAAACTGCAAGGAAATCAAAGCCAAAAATCTGAACAAGTTGTGTTCCAAATTTCAGGTTGATATCTCAAAAAATTAGCTTTCAGTAAGATTTTGTTTGGGCGCAGTACCACACTTTTTCACTAGATGACAACCAAGCTCCATTACTGACCATATAAGGGTGCCCCATTTCCATATATGGTTTGAGTGATCTGAACCATATATTTCCATTTTTTTCATACAATTTATGAAGTAGACATCCTATATAGAAATAGTATGGGAAGTTTGGCAGAATTTAATATGAATTCAACCTCTAATAAACATAAAAACAACATGTATGTGGGTTATAGCTCGCCACCACAATCATAAATTTATTTATTTTTTCTATTAAAAACAATTTCAGAATTTAATTCATTCAATCCATTTAATGGATGTTATCTTTTGAACTCTTGGCATGAAAACAAACATGTTTCAACCAATCTTTCATGATTTTTCATGTTCATCGCTATTTCAAAATAAAGGTCTAAACATGCCTTATGAGTATGAAAATATTCTTGTTGCAAATTGATGAATTACTGCTCCTCTGTAATTTATTTTGAAAATGAGTCATCAAATATAAAAAATAGAGATTGTAAGCTTTCAAATGATATATATTTTGTCAAGATTAGTTTAGGTTTAATATAGGATATTACTGTTTTAATATGTAATGGCTGTGGGCCCACCTGTGGGCCAGTGACAGTTAACAGGTTAATCATTTATGAATGTATAGTCATGTTTTGTAAATGATTAGTTCATCATTAACTAATAATTTATAAATGACTAATAACTGAAAGTTATTATAAAGTGTTACCAAAAAAGGTAATCCATACGACTCCAGGGGGTTAATAAAGGCCTTCTGAAGCAAAGCGATGCATTTTTGTAAGAAAAATAACCATATTTAAACCTTTATAAATTCAAATAACTAGCTTCTGGCGGACGACCATACGCAGAATGCGCAAGTCGATTTGCGCCAAATGAGTAATCCTCTGACACGATGTATGACGCATGATGATGGAGTATTGTAAGCTTAGACGCCTCTCGCAGTTCAAACAAATAGGGCTGTGCAACAAATTTAAGCTCCTCTTCTCTTATATCGAAATCCTCCGACATTTCTCTTTAAAAATGATGGTTTTAGACTTCTAATCCGTGACCCGTGATTTGTTTTGCTCTACTCCTCCGCCACAAATCAACTTGAAACCCCCCAAGAGCTTTGACACAATTTGAAGACTAAAGTTCACCCAAAAATGTACATTCTGTTATCATGTACTCACCCTCATGTCGTTTCAAACCTATAAGTTTTTCATTCAACTTCCAAACACAAATGAAGATATTTTTTATGAAACCTGAGAGATTTAAAGTCCATTCCTCTAAAACTTAAAAGATAAAAAAAAATGTTATAAAAGTTTCGGAAAGTTTTTTTCAAGTATGGCCCTGTATCACGGCAGAATTTCTTGTATGGGCACTTCTCCCTGATAAGCGTGCGCACACATCACCCAGAGCGAGAGCAAGAGCACACCCATCAACGAGCTTCGTTCGGGTTACGAAAGCCGAGAGATTTTTCAACAATGTCACCAAAAAAGTGTATTTTTGGTTGTGAGGGAAAGATAACCTTTTTCAGCTGCCAAGCAAAAACCGCTGGCCATAAAACCACTGGCGTGTTAATTCTGACCCTGCAGCAAGAATGGAGTTACACCTTGCTAGGAGAAGAGAGAAATGTTATTACAATTTAAAATATCTGTTTTCTATGTGAATAAATAGTAAACTGGAATTTATTCCTGTGATCAAAGCTGAATTTTCAGCATCATTACTCCAGTCTTCAGTGTCACATGATTCTTCAGAAATCATTCTAATATGATGATATGCTGCTCAAGAAACATTTCTGATTATTATCAATGTTCATATTTTGTTTTCATATTTTCATATTTTTTTTTTTATTTTATTTGCCAGGATTCTTTGATTCTTTGAAACAACAGCATTTATTTGAAATAGAATCTTTTGTAAAATTATAAATGTCTTTACTGTCACTTTTGATCAATTTAAGCCTAATGATGCCTAATTGATGAATTAAAGAATTAATTAATTTCAACTTAAATGAAAGTCAACTTAAATGAAATGGTGCACTTATGTTTGCGATGTGATTTTTTTAATATAAAAAAAAAATGTTTATAAAATTTGTGTTCATGAAAATTCTGTGAAATTTAAAAAAAATCTGGTTTAAATCTATTTTTTGTATAAAATTGATTGTTTATTGATCTCTTTAAATAGATTTATGCGATTTACAGAAAAAAATAAGTGTTAAACTACATTTAAGAAGGCAACTCTGAAGTTATAGAGCAAAAATATAAGGTCATTCTTTACAGAATCTCAAACGAACTGCAAATACTTTGTTTCTAAACACTTTAATTACTGAGAACTTGTAAAAAAATGTTAAGCATGCTAAGGAAATGAATTAATTTTAAGATTAATCATGGTCGCACCATATGACATTTTTTAAGGCTATGGCCAAATCATCTAGATAAAAAAAAAACTAAAATCACTTAATTTAAAATTTTAATATGAGTTTATGTGTACACAACATTCCTAATGTTTGAACAATTGCAATAGATATTATTATTATTTGTATTTTAAAATTGGCCTGTTGAAAATCCTTAAACATCATTGACTAACATATCACTGCAGTTTCTAACAGAAATGAACACTAAACAGCAAGCACTTTTAATCGTTTTCACACGCAAGTATGATTACAGGGGCAGATTATGGATTAATAAAGACTTGTGTTCATGTGGCTCCTTGCACAATTATGTTATGACCTCAAAACACTTTTTACCATAGTGCATGATTTGTAAATTAATATGTTTTGGAGTTTGCATTACTTAACCAGCTCCATATGTTCAGTTTTACTGATATAATAAGCTTGCTCAGAATTGTACTTGCGATGCAAAGAGCTCGGGTACGAATCCCCTGAAAGACAAGTCACGGTAAAAGAGCTCAAAGACAAGAGTTCAAAAACAAGCTAAAACGCCATGGTTACGATTGCGTTTTTATGTCACATTTGCTTTTGTTAACACCATTGGGTAGGTTTAGGTTTGGTTTAGGTTTAGTGTAGGTGTACATTATTTTAAAACATGACTGAGTATAAAGTTTTTAGCGCCACTCACCAGACATTTCAATTCAGAATACGTACAAACTCCAACGTAATAAAACGTTGCCATATTCACATTCATCTGTTCCGGAAAAAAACTAAACACGCTTTTAGCACCACTCACTGGACATTTCACTTTGAAACTGTCGCAAAATGTGCATGACACAACATATTTTGTGTTTTGCAAAAATGTTGACACGGGTACGTTTTTCTAATGAGTCTGGGCCTTAAAGTGCTTGAACCCTGATAATCATTTGCAGATATATTTCTTAGATTTTTTTTCATTAAGTATTCTGACAACCCAAAACTTATAATAATTCAGTAAGTTACTTAGCTTACTTATATAAATAAGCTAAGTTACTTATCATTCTTAGCTTTATTCCATTGAGCAAGCAGAGTGCAAACAGTATGATGACATTTTAAAACAACCAAAATACAAAAATACAAAAATAAACTAGAATTGGAAAATAGTTCAGAAAGTAAATAAAATAGATAAGAAAATAGATAAATAAATCAACTGAAAATTGAAAAATATGTGATATGTATTACAAATATTACTGGTGTCGAGTAAATCAGTGAAATGAGCCATTGTGTTTATCATAAGGAAGCCAAAAATCATATTATTGAGGGACATGTAAAAGTCTTGAATAATAAGTCTCGAAATAACTTTTATGTTCCACAGAAGAAAGAAAATCATATATGTTGGGAACGACGTGAATGAGATAAGTATGATAACAGAAATTTCTTGATTGGTGGGACTATCCCTTTAAGTAAAATACAAAAGTATTAGCATCAAAATATACTTAAAATATCAAGAGTAAAAGTGCAAAATGGCACATTTCAGATTATATGACTGGATTATAATTAGGGCCCGAGCACCAAGGTGCGAGGACCCTCTTGGAATTGTTCTGTTTATTATTATTGTTAGGGCCCAAGCCACTAAGGCGCAGGGCCCTATTGTTTTTCTAAGGATTTTTTTTTTAGGGCCCAAGCCACTAAGGTGCAGGGCCCTATTGTTTTTCTAAGGATTTTTTTTTTTTTTTTTTTCAACCATCTGGGGCTTTTGGGGGGCCTTAACATGCTCAGAAACTCTTGAAAATTGGCACACACATTAGGACGCCGCAGAGGCTGGGACCCGGGCGTGGCACAGGGGCTCTACGACGCCCCCTTGAATGGGGTCCGAAAACTTTGTCTGTATATCAAACACGCTTGCATGTATTAGTATGAAACTCGGTACACATATAGACCTCATCAGGCTTTCATGCTCTAAGTTATACGCCAGCTCAACAGGAAGTCAGTTATTATGGGTTGTTTGAAAAATGCATGCTCTGGAATTTGATATACTCCACCTAGGCGATTAATCTGATCACCACCAAACTCGGTCAGCATGAAGTCAAGACATTAAGGATGTAAAATTGCCAGCGGATTTTTGATATCTCGAACAGTTTGGCTGTGGCAAGGCAACGAATTTATGGCGAGAAAAGGGAAATAGGAAGTGTGTTATAACTTTTTCATACATAGCCTGATTTTGATGAAACTTCAGCTGTATATTCATTGAAGGAGGCCGATCACATGGATGTGACTATTGTGAGTCAAAGTTATAGCGCCACCAACTGGCAGCAAGAAGTGTGTCCATTTCAAAATAGATCACCCTCTTATTGATAACTTTGCTATAAATGGTTTTGGTTAGTATTACATTTGAATGTATACAGATTATCAAAGACTAATTTCTGTCACAGCATAGATTTTATTCTTATTGTTTAAAATGTTATTGAATAATCTGACTCAACTAACTGGTCAGTCTCCAACTGGTTCTTAAATCTCACTCTGCCTCTGTGTATGTGTGTGGGTGTCAGTGACACTTTTAATGGTTTAGAAAAATATATAAAAAACCTTAAGACAAAAACTGGACTTAAATTTACACTGGACTTAGACTTAGAAAATTTTGAGCATTTCATCATTTCAAAGTGACCTATGACATCCTATGACATGAAATTCATCTAATTTTAAATGTGCTCATGGATGTAGCTGTTGTGGGTCACGGTCATAGTGGCACCAGCTGGCTGCAGTAAATGTGGCGTATTCAAACGACTTTGACATAGTTCTTTTCCATTTACCAAGATTAAATTCATATTGCCCGCCGTGCGCAGTTGCCCTAAAACCACCGAGCAGGGGCCTGCCATCGCTGCTTGCAGCTATATTTAGGGCCCAAGCCACTAAGGCGCAGAGCCCTATTGTTTTTCTAAGGAGAATTATTTTTTTTCCACCATCCGGGGCTTTTTGGGGGCCTTAAAGGGATAGTTCACCCAAAAATGAAAATTACTCCATGATTTACTCACCCTCAAGCCATCCTAGGTGTATATGACTTTCTTCTTTCAGACGAATACAATCAGAGTTATAGTAAATAATGTCCAGGCTAATCCATGTTTTATAATGGGAGTGGATGGTGGCCCAAATTCTAAAGTCCAAAAAAATGCACCCATCCATTATAAAAGTCAAGTCAAGTCACCTTTATTTATATTGCGCTTTTTATAATGCAGATTGTGTCAAAGCAGCTTTACAGTGATAACTGGTATATAATTTTTGGCTGCACAGCAGCTCTAAAAGAAAGTGGTGTCATTGTCCAGCTTAAGTAAATTCAGTATTGATTCATTCCGTTGTAAGAATCAATAGTTATTAATTTAGTTAATTTATCTCTATCAGCACTGGAGTAAACAGTGATGTCATCATCCAGCTCAGTTCAGTTCACATACAATGGTGTCGATGCAGGCAGATCAAAATATTGTTGAATATCAAATGTCAAGTGTCCCCAACTAAGCAAGCCAAAGGCGACGGCGGCAAGGAACCCAAACTCCAACAGGTGATATCAGGTGGCAAACAGGTGTTAAAATGGAGAAAAAAACCTTGGGAGAAACCTGGCTCAATCGGGGAGCCAGTTCTCCTCTGGCCAACAGCGAACAGTGCATGATTATGATTTAGGCAGCTTTCATAAGTCTGATTGGGATCGCAACAGTCAAAGTATTTATTCCAGTTCCATCTAGTTGAGGATCGTATTCATCAAGCCGGTATGGGACGGTTTGTTGAGGATCTGTGCCACTGGCTGTCGTGTCGATGAGGCCTTCACAGGGGATGATCTAGTTGACACAATCTCTGCTGACACTTCAGAGCTGCGTTGTTGTCGTGTCTAGGCGCATGTCCTCGATCTCACCTGGATACGGCCCGGATCCGGCTGACTACGGTAAACCTCGGGATAAACAGAGAGACTAATATTAGAGTAGATGCCATTCTTCTTCTGATGTAACGAGTACATCTGGTGTTATAGGAAGTGTTCCCGGTTCCGGCTGATCTAATTTATGCAGTCTAACAATCCTTTAATGGATTTGAAAACATCAATTGATAATGTATTATGTGTATGCCAGGGTAAAGAGATGAGATTTTAGTTTAGATTTAAACTGACAGAGTGTGTCTGCTTCCCGAACAATGCTAGGAAGATTGTTCCAGAGTTTAGGTGCCCAATAGGAGAAGGATCTACCACGTGCGGTTGATTTTGATATTCTAGGTATTATCAACTGGCCAGAATTTTGAGATTGCAATAGACGTGTAGGACTATAATGCGTTAAGAGCTCGCTCAGGTACTGGGGAGCTAAACCATTTAGTGCTTTGTAAGTAATTAGCAAGATTTTAAAATCTATACGATGATTAACAGGGAGCCAATGCAGTGTTGACAGAACCGGGCTAATATGGTCATACTTCCTGGTTCTAGTAAGAACTCTAGCTGCTGCATTTTGTACAAGCTGTAGTTTGTTTATCAAGCGAGCAGGGCAACCACTCAATAGAGCATTACAGTAATCTAGCCTTGAGGTCATGAACGCATAAACTAACTGTTCCGCACACCCGGGTTCCTAACTGATGACGAAGACTTAACAGAGCAGCCATCAAGTGTTAGACAGTATTCTAGGTTATTACGTGCAGAGGTTTTTGGTCCAATAATTAGAATGTCTGTTTTTTCTGAATTTAGTAGTAGAAAATTACTGGTCATCCAATTTTTTATATCAGCTATGCATTCCATTAATTTTGTGAATTGGTAAGTTTCGCCAGGGTGCGAAGAAATATAGAGCTGAGTATCATCAGTGTAACAGTGAAAACTAATGCCATGCTTCCTAGTGATATCTCCCAAGGGTAGCATGTACAGAGTGAACAGCAACGGTCCTAGTACTGAGCCTCGTGGTACTCCATACCATGAACTTGTGATCGATATGACATCTCTTCGTTTACTACTACAAACTGATAATGGTCAGATAAGTATGATTTGAACCATGCCAATGCGATTCCACTAATGCCAACATAATTTTCGAGTCTATTTAAAAGAATGTTGTGATGGATAGTGTCAAATGCAGCACTAAGATCCAGTAACACTAATAGAGAGATACAACCACGATCTGATGATAAGAGCAAATTATTTGTAAATCTAATGAGAGCAGTCTCAGTACTATGGTACAGTCTAAATCCTGACTGGAAATCCTCACAGATACCATTTCTTTCTAAAAAGGAACATAGTTGTGATGATACTGCCTTTTCTAGTATTTTTGACAGAAAAGGTAGTTTCGAGATCGGCCTGTAACTGACTAATTCTCTATGATCAAGTTGTGGTTTTTAATAAGAGGTTTAATAATAGCCAGCTTAAAAGTTTTTGGTACGTATCCTAGTGATAAAGATGAATTAATGAAATTAAGAAGAGGATCTATGACCTCTGGAAGCATCTCTTTCAATAGCTTAGTCAGTATAGGGTCTAACATACATGTTGTTGATTTTGATGATTTAACAAGTTTAGACAATTCTTCCTCACCTACAGCAGTGAAGGAATTGAATTTTTCCTCAGGGGTACTACAATGCACTGTCTGACGCGATACTGTAGTAGACGGTTGCATGGTTATAATTTTCTCTCTAATATTGTCAATCTTGCAAGTAAAGAAGTTCATAAAGTCATTACTGCTGTGCTGTTTGGAAACATCAGAAGTCGAAGCTTTATTTCTCGTTAATTTAGCCACTGTATCAAATAAATACCTAGGGTTGTGTTTATTTTCTTCAAAAAGATTTGAAAAATAAGCAGATCTAGCCGTTTTTAAGGCCTTTCTGTACTCAATCATTCTCTCTCTCCACGGAATGCGGAAAACCTCTAGTTTTCTTCCAGCTGCGCTCCATTTTTCTGGCTGCTCTCTTAAGGGCCAGAGTATGCTTGTTGTACCATGGCATTGGACTAATTTCCTTAATCTTTTTTAAGCGCAAAGGATATACTGTGTCTAATGTGCTGGAAAAGAGAGAGTCAATAGTTTCTGTTGCAACATTGAGTTCTTCTAAGCTGTCTGGTATGCTAAGGCGATGAAACTGATCAGGAAGGTTATTTATAAAGCAATCTTTAGTGGTAGAAGTGATAGTTCTACCATATTTGTGGCAGGGAGGCAGTTTAGCAGCCTTGGCTAAATGTAGTATACACGAGACTAGATAATGATCTGAGATGTCATCACTCTGCTGCAGAATTTTAACGGCATCAATATCGATTCCATGTGACAATTTTAGATCTAAAGTATGATTACGACAGTCAGTGGGTCCTGACACATGTTGTCTAACTCCAAAAGAGTTTAGAATGTCTGTAAATGCCAATCCCAATGCGTCTTTTTCATTATCTATATGGATATTAAAATCACCAACAATTAGGACTTTATCCGCAGCCAGTACTAACTCCGATTGAAAATCAGCAAATTCTTTGATAAAGTCTGTATGGTTCCCTGGTGGCCTGTATACAGTAGCCAGCACGAATTTCAAATGGGATTTGTCACTTACATTACATAATGTTACATAAAGCACCATTACTTCGAAGGAATTATGATTGAAAGACTTTTGAGTAATACTAAAGATATTACTATAAATTACAGCAACACCTCCCCCTTTGCCTTTCCGACGCGGTTCATGTCGATAATAGCAACCTTGAGGGCTAGACTTATTTAAAGTAATGTAATCGTCTGGTTTTAGCCAGGTTTCTAACATAGCACATCTAGATTATTGTCTGTGATAATATCATTTACAATAAGTGCTTTTAAAGAAAGGGATCTAATATTCAGCAACCCAAGCTTTATAATTTGTTCATCAGTATTATATTTGTTTTTTATTTGTTGAACATCAATTAAATTTTTACCCTTAAATGGGTTTGGGAGTTTTTTGTATTTACTAATTCAGGGTCCAGACACAGTCTCCATGTGATAATTTCTAGGTGAAAGAGTTTCTATGTATTGGGATTTATCTGACTTCTGTAACATGAGACAGCTAGCAGACGGCCGGTTTAGCCAGTATGTCTGCTTCCTCAACAGAATTGAGTAGACGGAGAGCTCATGACAACTTATTTACCCTTTATTTACACTGCACGCGTCTCCGGTGTCCATCAAAAATAGACTTAGCGCCTATCTTTAGTGAAGCAGCGCTGAAACGTGCCACGGCTCGGCTGGTGTAAACACAAGCATTGACTAGAGTGGCCGTGGATCATCTCCGGTAGCCGCGTCGCAGCTGTAACGCGCCGCCGTGGTGGTGCTGATGCGGGATATTCGAAGCTATACCAACAGAGGTTGAGCATGTTTGCTGCCACGAATGGGTGATTGCAATGCCACCTTTAGAAGTTTTTGATGCTGCCAGTGAGAGGACTGAGCGCTGCTGTAACACAATATGAAGGCTTTCTGCCTTTGTTGAGCCAAAGTGTGCTCGAAGTAGTATTCTCCTTACCTCGTATAAAACTGGAGGCGTCGACCAAGGCCTGAAGGACCTGGTGGTGCACTGTCTGTGGAGTAAGTATTATTTTTGTGTGTGTGTAAATATTATGGTGTTATAGGTGTGGGCTAGCTGTATTTACTTGTATGCATTTGTTTTACAGTCAGCTCAGGTTGGTGGCATACCGAGTTGTGCTAGTTTTAAATGTTAAATTGCATCTAGACATTAAAACAAAATAATAATAATTAAAAAAAAACTTTACCACAGTTACATGAGCGATTACTTAACTTCATATAGTAATCATATTACAGTATTTGTTGAATATATACCTGATTTGGCTGAAACAACAGCGCAGGCATAGGCACAGCTGACGATTTTTAGAAGACTTTAGCTTTGTTGAAACAACCCAGATATTCACAAGAAATCAGCATTTTAACACTAATAAAATCTAGAGTATAGCTCAAACAATTCACTTCTTCATGTGGATTTCCTTTGCTGTACACAACTTGCGAGACTAGCATATTCTCACCGGAGCTCACACTGCGCCTGCGTCCTACGTCATAAGCTGGGATACCACTCTCTTGCTAACGCTCGTATGACAGTTAGCGGAAGCTAGAGATTACAAGTTATAAAGTTTTAAATATGGATATTTTTCTTACACAAACGCATCACTTCGCTTCACTTCAGAAGGCCTTTATGAACCCCCTGTAGCCGTGTGGACTTCTTTTATAATGGATGGGTGCTTTTTTTTGGACTTTAGAATTTGGGCCACCATCCACTCCCATTATAAAGCATGGATTAGCCTGGACATTACTTAATATAACTGATTGTATTCGTCTGAAAGAAGAAAGTCATATACACCTAGGATGGCTTGAGGGTGAGTAAATCATGGGGTAATTTTCATTTTTGGGTGAACTATCCCTTTAACGTACTCAAAACGTACTCAAAAACTCAAAAACACACATTGGAATCTGCGGCCATTAGGACGCCGCAGAGGCTGGGAACCGGGCGTGGCAAACTTGGTCCGTATATCAAACACACTTGCATGTATTAGTATGACACTCGGTACACATATAGACCTCATCGGGCCTAACAACTTTCATGCACTAAGTTATACGGCAACTCAACAGGAAGTCAGCTATTATGGGTTGTTTGAACAACGCGTACTCTGGAATTTGATAGCTGATTAATCCGATCACCACCAAACTCGGTCAGCATGAAGTCAACACATTGAGGATGCTAAATTGCGAGCGGATTTTTGATATCTCGAACGGTCTGGCCGTGGCGAGGCAACGAATTTATGGCGAGATAAGGGGAACAGGAAGTGTGTTATAACGTCTGCATACATTGATTGATTTTTATGAAACTTCAGCTGTGTGTTCGTTGTAGGAGGCCGATCACATGGATGTGACTATTGTGAGTCAAAGTTATAGCGCCACCAACTGGCAACAGGAAGTGTGTCACTTTCAAAATGCTTTGAGACCACCCTTTTATTTTTACCCAGTTTCCTTTAAACTTCATTAGAATAATGTCAAGACATGGCGAATGGAGACCTGTGAAAAGATTTTTAATATTTTTCAAGCACTGTTGGCATGGCAACAGATCAAACTTCAATATTTTTTTTTGGATGCTTTTGAGATTCTTAGCATGCTTCAAATTGCATGAAACTCGACACACATGTCAGGATTGTCATCCAGTAGACATGGGCAAAGCCTTAGAAACGGGCGGGGAGGAGGGCCTCTATAGCGCCACCTTTTGACAAAAGTAGGGGGATTAGTTTAACCTATAGTCACCATACTCAGTACACATATTTGTGGCGAGGGGGGCGTGGTTCAGCGAGGTCTGCAGCGGGAGAGAGAGTCGGGAGACGCATGGTGAGTGAGTGGGTTAAACGCAAATAACGAACACCTGTCTCTTGTTTCAGTAATTAGCGTGGAGAGAGTATAAAACGCCAGGAGAAACAGGAGTGTGTGAGAGAGAGCAGGACTGCTGATGTGTGGACCCTGACGTGCCCAAAGACGTTGTCTACTGAAGTGAAAGTTACGGTTGTGACTATTATGTTACTGTGGTGCTGTTGGCACAATCTTTTGTTTTGAGAGTGAATCACTTAAATAAAGCCACCGTCAGCAGTCAAGCCGACCCTGTCCTCTTCCTTCCCTAAACCCGAACCTCATTACAATATTGTTCTCATTAAGCCGGACAACTTTCTAATTTACAGTCATTAGCTCCGACCAACAGGAAGTCAGATATTTTGGTTTGAATGTGGATTTTTCACACTCTCTCTCTCTCTCTGTCCTACCCCCCTATCCCCTCAGTCTCACTCTTTCTCTTTCTCGCTCCCTCTTTCTCTGTGTGTGTGTGGGTCTCTGTCCGTGTGTGTGTGTGTGTGTGTGTGTGTATGTGTGTGTGATCATATTGGCACCAACTGCTGCAGTAAATGTGGTGTATTCAAATGACTTTGAAATAGTCCTTTTATGTTTAACCATTTTAAATGCCTATTGCCCGCCATGCACGGTTACCCTGAAGCCACCGGGGTGGCGGTGCCACCGGGCTTGGGCCCGCCATCGCTGCTTGCAGCTATATTTATTAGGGCCAAAGCCCTGTAAAGGGCTGAAGGCCCTATTGTTTTCTTTAGGATTATTATTATTATTTGGGCCAAAGCCCTGTAAAGGGCTAAATGCCCTATTTAGGGCCCTAGCCACTAAGGTGCAGGGGCCTATTGTTCTCCTAAGGATTATTATTATTTATTTATTTTTTTTTATTCAAACTTCCAGGGCTTTTTGGGGGCCTTAATGTGCTCAAAAACTCTTGAAAATTGGCACACACATTGGAATCTGCGGCCATTAGGACACCGCAGAGGCTGGGACCTGGGCGTGGCATGGGTGCTCGACAGCAAACCCCTTGAATGGAATCCAAAAACGTGGCCATATATCAAACACGCTTGCACGTATTAGAATGAAACTCAGTACACATAAAGACCTTATCGGGCCGAACAACTTTCATGCTCTAAGTTGTACGCCAGCTCAACAGGAAGTCAGCTATTATGGGTTGTTTGAAAAACGTTAAACGTCAAACTTTAATAATATTCTTAGGCATTTTTGAGCCTCTTAACATGCTTCAAATTGCATGAAACTCGACACACACATCAATATTGTCATCCAGTAGACATGGGCAAAGCCTTAGAAATGGGCAGGGAGCAGGGGCTCTACAACGCTACCTTTTGACAAAAGTGGGGGGGTTAGTTTAACCTACAGTCACCAAACTCGGTACACTTATTGTTCTCATTAAGCCGGACAACTTTCTATTTTACAGTCATTAGCTCTGACCAAGAGGAAGTCAGATATTTTGGTTTGAATGTGGAATTTTCACACACACACAGACATAGACTCTCTCTCTGTCCAAACCCCCCTACC
Source organism: Mylopharyngodon piceus (assembly GCA_039654765.1). Lineage (NCBI taxonomy): Eukaryota > Metazoa > Chordata > Actinopteri > Cypriniformes > Xenocyprididae > Mylopharyngodon > Mylopharyngodon piceus. Next base: position 1,540,673 of record CM077451.1, read on the forward strand.
CCCTCCCTCCTCCCTCCTCCCCTCCCTCCTCCCTCCTCCCCTCCCCTCCCCTCTCACTCCTTCAGTCTTTGTGTGTGTGTGTGTGTGTGTGTGTGTGCGTGTGTGTGAGAGTGTAAGTGAGTGTGTATGTGTGTATTACAATCTTGATTAGTGGTCTTTAACCCTTTTACTGATTACCCATTTATTGATGAACTTACAAAAATGTTTAACTGCAAATGATAACTTCACACACATTTGAAATTGAACCATGACACTATATCACTATTAGGACAGGACTAGTTTTCTAAATGTCGTTCGAGTTACGATTATTATTTTTACAATTAAAATTATTTTTAAATTAAATTATAATTCAAATTTATTAAAATAAAATCTTTAAGTAAATTTCACAAGATTATAAAAGTGGCTGTTTAAAATAAACTTGCATAAGTGAGCAGAAAAATCTAGACATGTACCTTACTATTACCTGAGACTGACATTAAAATTGTCTTTACAGGATCTGTGATTTGGCTCTATTTATTATTTTTTTAATTTTATTTTTTTATCTTATACCATACATACAGAAATTAAATGAAAGCATGCTTTTGGTGCATAAGATTGGTGCACAAACAACAGCTCAGGGAGGTCAAAAAACACATGAAGAGAAGTGTTAGGATTATACAACATCAGCAATCACAGACATTCGCATTAAGGCTGGATTAGATTTCTCAGAGCACTGTGAAGTTTGCACAAATAATAGTATATAATTTGCTCTAGAATTTTTATAGAGGTTGTCTGAGAAAAAACACAGACATGGCAGATTAGGATGTTATTCTGCACTCATTTGAAATTGACTAATGACATTCTATGACATGAAAGTCATCTCACTTTAAACAATCTCATGGATGTGGCTGTTGTGGTTTGTGATCATAGGAGCATCAGCTGCTGCAGTAAATGTGGTGTGAATTTGACATGGTCCTTTTATGTTTAACTGTTTTAAATGCCCATTGCCCGCCGTGCACAGTTGCCCTGAAGCCACCGGGGTGGCGGTGCCTCCAGGCTTTGGCCGGTCATCGCTGCTTGCAGCTATATTTCTTATTATTATTAGGGCCCAAGCCACTCAGGCACAGGGCCCTTTTGTTTTTCTAAGGAGAATTATTTTTTTTCCGTCATCTGGGGCTTTTTGGGGGCCTTAACATGCTCAAAAACTCTTGAAAATTAGCACACACATTGGAATCTGCGGCCGTTAGGATGCCGCAAAGGATGGGACCTGGGCGTGGCGGGGGGCTCGACAGCGCCCCCTTGAATGGTGCCTGAAAACTTGGTCCGTATATCAAACACGTTTGCACGTATTTGTATGAAACACAGTACACATATAGACCTCATCGGGCCTAACAACTTTCATGCTCTAAGTTATACGCCAGCCCAACAGGAAGTCAGCTATTATGGGTTATTTGAAAAACGCATGCTCTGGAATTTGATATACTCCTCCTAGGCGATTAATCCGATCACCACCAAACTCGGTCAGAATGAAGTCAAGAAACTGAGGATGTAAAATTGCTAGCGGATTTTTGATATCTCAAACGGTTTGGCCGTGGCGAGGCAACAAATTTATGGCGAGAAAGGGGAAACAGGAAATGTGTTATAACCTCTGCATACATTGATTTTTATGAAACTTCAGCTGTGTGTTCGATGTAGGAGGCTGATCACATGGATGTGACTATTGTGAGTCAAAGCTATAGCGCCACCAACTGGCAGCAGGAAGTGTGTTACTTTCAAAATGCTTTAAGATCACCCTCTAATTTTTACCCAATTTGCTTCAAACTTCATTAGAATAATGTCAAGACATGGCGAATGTAGACCTGTGAAAAGATTTTTGACATTTTTCAAACACTGTTGCCATAGCAACAGATCAAACTTCAATATTTGTTTTGGATGGGTTTGAGACACTTAGCATGCTTCAAATTGCATGAAACTCGACTCATATGTCAGGATTGTCATCCAGTAGACATGGGCAAAGCCTCAGAAACAGGCAGGAAGGAGGGCCTCTATAGCGCCACCTTTTGACAAAAGTGGGGAGTTAGTTTAACCTACAGTCACCAAACTCAGTACACATATTGTTCTCATTAAGCCGGACAACTTTCTGTTTTACAGTCATTAGCTCTGACCAACAGGAAGACCGATATTTTGGTTTGAATGTGGATTTTTTCACCCTCCCTCTCTCTCTTGCATAAGTGAGCAGAAAAAATTAGACATGTACCTTACTATTACCTGAGACTGATATTAAAATCGTCTTTGCAAGTTCTGTGATTTGGCTCTATTTACTAATTTTATTTTATTTTTTTTGTCGTATACCTCTGTTACGTGTATGGTGCTGCAGAGATGAGGCGTTCACGAACTTCCACAATAAACGGGTATTTATTAATATAAAGGAGAGAAACAACAACTAAACACATGTAAACTAACAATAAGAACAGACAAGGAGTGCAGGGAGTGAGTCCATTATAAAGGGTGTGTGGATGATCAGGTCCAGGTGCAGCGGCCCTTCTCTTGGGCCATCTGGGCCTCGCGGTGGCCCTCTTCTTGGGTGGCTTGGACATTGAGCCAGGCAGGACCACTGGGGAATACCCACTGGAGGGGTAGGTGGAGGAAACTGGCGGTTGTTGAACTGACCAGGCCGCGTGCTTCTCTGAGGGGACTGGACGAGGATGATACGCTTTCTTTTGAACCTCTTCAATTTCGAACTCGGAACCATTTAAGAAGAGAATCAGATTAAGAGACTCGACTAGGGAAAAGAAACAGGCAGGTTCACTATAGCGAATCATGTCCTTGTCCAGGCCCATCAGAAAGCACGCGTTGAGCGGGGCATCTGGCCAGTTCAACAAATAGGAAAGCTCAGAGAATTCCTCCACGTACCTCTCCAGTGGGCGACCGTCCTGCCTGAGAGTCCGAAGACGGTCCTCCGCTGAGACGTGGGGCTTCTGCTGGACTTACGATGGCAACCTGAATCGTAACAAAGCACTGTTGGCCAGAGGAGAACTGGCCCCCCGACTAAGCCTGGTTTCTCCCAAGGTTTTTTTCTCCATTTAAACACCTATTTGCCACTTGTCTGCCACCTGATGTCACCTGATGGAGTTTGGGTTCCTTGCCGCTGTCGCCTTTTGGCTTGCTTAGTTGGGGACACTTGACATTTGACTTGACATTTGATATTCAACAGTGCTTTGATCTACCTGCATTGACACTATTCTTTAAGAGCTGCTGTGCAGCCAAATAATGTACCAGTTATCAATGTAAAGCTGCTTTGACACAATCTACATTGTAAAAAGCGCTATATAAATAAAGGTGACTTGACTTGACTTGCTGGTGGCTCTTTGGGGGCACAGGAACGAGGAGAATACCCATAATTATTCTTGTGGATGTCCAGCGGTTGGGTCTGTTCTTCTGTTACGTGTATGGTGCTGCAGAGATGAGGCGTTCACGGACATCCACAATAAACGGGTATTTATTAATATAAAGGAGAGAAACAACAACCAAACACATGTAAACTAACAATAAGAACAGACAAGGAGTGTAGGGAGTGAGTACATTATAAAGGGTGTGTGGATGATCAGGTCCAGGTGCAGGTGATGAATGCTGATGGGGAGATGACGAGGAAGTGAGTGCAGGTGTGGAAACAGGAGGATTATGGGAAGTGGAGTCCGGGAACAGAGGGAACTGTGACAACCACACATATTGAAATTAAATGAAAGCATGCTTTTGAAGCATAAGACTGGTGCACAAACAATAGTTCAGGGAGGTCAAAAAACACATGAAGAGAAGTGTTAGAATAATACAACATCAGCAATCACAGACATTCGCTTTAGACTGGATTAGATTTCTCAGAGTACTGTGGACTTTGAGCAAATAACAGTATATAATTTGATCTGGAATTTTTATAGAGGTTGTCTGAGAAAAACATAGACATGGCAGATTAGGATGATATTCTGCACTTATTTGGAATTGACCTATGACATTCTATGACATGAAATTCATCTAAATTTAAATGATCTCATGGATGTGACTGTTGTGGTTTGTGATCATATGGGCACCAGCTGCTGCAGTAAATGTGGTGTATTCAAATGACTTTGACATAGTCCTTTTATGTTTACCCGTTTTAAATGCCTATTACCCGCTGTGCACAGTTGCCCTGAAGCCACCAGGTTGGCGGTGCCACCGGACTTGGGCCCGCCATCGCTGCTTGCAGCTATATTTATTATTATTTTTTCTATGTTTTTGGCACTTTTGGGGCCCTTAACATGTTCGAAAACTCTGGAAAATTGGCACACACATTGGAATCTGCGGCCATTAGGACGCCGCAGAGGTTGGTACCCGGGCGTGGCAGGGGGGCTTGACAGCGCCCCCTTGAACAAAGTCCGAAAACTTGGCCTATATATCAAACATGCTTGCACGTATTAGTATGAAACTCGGTACACATGTAGTCCTCATCGGGCCTAACAACTTTCGTGCTCTAAGTTATACGCCACCCCAACAGGAAGTCGGCTATTATGGGCTGTTTGAAAAACGCATGCCCTGGAATTTGATATACTCCTCCTAGGCGATTAATCCGATCACCACTAAACTCGGTCAGCATGAAGTCAAGATATTGAGGATGTAAAATTGTGAGCGGATTTTTGATATCTTGAACGGTTTGGCCGTGGCGAGGCAATGAATTTATGGCGAGAAAGGTAAACAGGAAGTGTATTATAACTTATGCATACATTCATTGATTTTTATGAAACTTCAGCTGTGTGTTCGTTGTAGGAGTCCGATCACATGGATGTGACTATTTTGAGTCAAAGTTATAGCGCCACCAACTGGCAGCAGGAAGTGTGTCACTTTCAAAATGCTTTGAGATCACCCTCTTTTTTTTTTTTACCCGATTTGCTTCAAACTTCATCACAATAATGTCAAAACATGGCAGATGTAGACCTGTGAATGTATTTGTGATTTCTTAAATATTGTTGCCATGGCAACATGTCAAACTTTAATAATATTCTTGAGTGTTTTTGAGGCTCTTAACATGCTTCAAATTGCATGAAACTCGACACACACATCAATATTGTCATCCATTAGCTCCGACCAACAGGAAGTCAGATAATCTGGTTTGAATGTGGATTTTTCAAACATACTCTCTCTCTCTCTCTGCCCCGTCACTCCCTCAGTCTCACTCATTCTGTGTGTTTGTGTGTGTGTGTGGCGTGGGTGTCAGGGTGGGGGGTGTCTGTGTGTGGGTCTCTGTCTGTGTCACTGTCTGTGTATGTCTCTCTCTCTCTCTCTCTCTCTCTCCCTGTGTGTGTGTGTGTATGTGTATGTGTGTATTACAATCTTGATTAGTGGTCTTTAACCCTTTTACTGATTACCCATTTATTGATGAAATTTTGAACTGCAAATGATAACTTCACACACATTTGACATTGAACCATGACACTATATCACTATTCGGACAGGACTAGTTTTCTAAATGTTGTTTGAGTTACAATTATTATTTTTTACAATTACAGTTAGAATTTTTAAATTATTTATTGATATAATTCAAATTTATTAAAAACCCCTGTTTCAGTAAATTTCACAAGATTATAAAAGCCCAAAGGGCGAAGGCCCTATTGTTTTCTTTAGGATTATTATTATTATTAGGGCCCAAGCCCAAAGGGCGAAGGCCCTATTGTTTTCTTTAGGATTATTATTAGGGCCCAAGCCACTGGTGGCGCAGGGCCCTCTTGTTTTTCTAAGGATTATTAGGGCCCAAGCCACTAAGGCGCAGGGCCCTATTGTTTTTCTAAGGATTATTATTATTATTAGGGCCCGAGCACCGATGGTGTGAGGACCCTATTGGAATTGCTCCGTTTATTATTATTCTTCTCCAAAGTGAATCGCATTTTTGAGGGCCTGAACATGCTCGAAAACTCATGAAACTTTGCACATGCATCAGAAGTGGTGAAAAGTTACGTGTGTTATGGGTTTCAGAATTGGGCGGGGCAAAATGGCTCGATAGCGCCACCTAATGAAGTGCCCCTCGCGCTACATTTCACGTAGATTTTGAAATTCGGTACACATGTTTAACAGCCCAATACCTACAAAAAAGTCTCTTGGAGCAAAATCTGAAACTGAACAGGAAGTCAGATATTTTGAATTAACTTGCCATTTTTTGCCATTTCCAGACGTTGTACTTTAACGAACTCCTCCTAGAGCTTTAATCAGATCAATGTCATATTTGGTCAGTCTAATCTAAAGGCCTTTGCGACGTTAAATTGTGAAGATCTAGATTTTTCACTGAAGGGTGTGTCCGTGGCGGCCTGACAAAGTTCGATGTTTCGCCATGAAACAGGAAGTTCTTGTAACTCGGGTATACAATGTCGGATCTGCCCCAGACTTCACATGTTTTATTAGAGTAGTGACCTGAAGACATCTTCATGACAATATTCAGTTACAGTTATAGCGCCACCTGTGGGCAACAGGAAATGACATGTTTTACACTGTGATTAACTCCTCATAGAGATTTAACCAGATCAACATCATATGTTGTCAGTCTAATCTTAAGACCTTAGTGATGATAAATATCAAAGATCTTGAGTTTTCGTTGGAGGGCGTGTCCGTGGCAGCCTGACAAAGTCTGATGTTTCGCCATGAAAGAGGAAGCTGTTGTAACTCAGGCATACTATGTCTGATGTGCCTCAAACTTCACATGTGTGATAAGAGTCCTGGCCTAAAGACATCTATATGACAATATTCAGTTAGTCGTAGCGCCACCTGCTGGCAACAGGAAATGGCATGCTTCACACTGTAATTCAATCCCAGGAACTCATTTCAATATGCCACGAAGTACCAAACATGCTAGAAACACGTTAAATCATGCAACACTTAGCTAAGTGCTAATGTATGCGATTAACGCCACGAAACAGGAAGTTGTAACTCAGGCATACAATGTCCGATCTGCTCCAAACTTCACATGTTTGATAATAGTCCTGGCCTGATGACATCTACATTGCAATATTCAGTTATGGTCAAAGTGCCACCTGTTGGCATTAGGAAGTGTGGCACTTTTAAATGATTTTACCATAATTCTCCTGTATTTACTCGCTTACATGCATGTCGCCCACTTTTCACTGTTTTTCTAAGGCCAATGGGTGGCGGTGAGCCCAGGTGCAAGGGCCCTTTCATCGCTGCTTGCAGCTTTAATTATTATTATTATTATTATTATTATTATTATTATTCTTTTCCAAACATTATCGCATTTTTGAGGGCCTAAACATGCTCGAAAACTCACAAAACTTTGCACACGCGTCAGGACTGGCGAAAATTGACATCTGCCCCAAACTTCACACACTTGATAAAAGTCCTGTCCTGAACACATGTCCATGCCCATATTCGGTTATAGTCATAGCGCCACCTGCTGGCAACAGGAAGTGACATGTTTAACACTGTTATGGACTCCTGGCAGCATATTAAAATATGCCAGCAAGTTCTAAACAGGCTAGCAACATGCTAGAAAAATGTTAGCAAAACACTTAGCTAAGTGTTAAAGCATGCTATTAATACAGTGAAAGAGGAAGTTGCTGTAACTCAGGCATGCAATGTCCAATCTACCACAAACTTCACACATTTGATAAGAGTCCTTCCCTGAACACATCTACATGACAATATTCGGTTATAGTAATAGCGCCACCTACTGGCAACAGGAAGTGACGTTTTTAACAATATGATGCACTATTAGCAACATACTAAAATATGCAACTGAGTACTAAACATGCTAGAAACATTCTAAATCCTGCTAGCAACACCTAGCTGACTGCTAAAGCATGCTGTTATCGTCATGAAACAGGAAGTTGTTGTAACTCAAGCATACAGTGTCTGATCAGCCCCAAACTTCACATGTGTGATAAGAGTCCTGGCCTGGAGACATCAACATGGCAATATTCAATTATGCTCAAAGCGCCACCAGTTGGCAGCAGGATGTCTGGCACTTTGAAATGACTTTGCCATAATTCTCCTGTATTTACTCGCTTACATGCATGTCGCCCACTGTTCACTGTTTTCCTGAGGCCAACGGTGGTGGTGAGCCCGGGTGCGAGGGCCCTTTCATCGCTGCTTGCAGCTTTAATAAGGGCCCAAGCCCCTAATGGCGCAGGGCCCTCTTGATCCCCTAAGGATTATTACGGCCCAAGCCACTAATGGCGCAGGGCCCTCTTGATCCCATAAGGATTATTAGGGGCCAAGCACCGAAGGTGTGGAGGCACCTATTGTAATCGTTAGTTTCCTTCTTCTTGTTATTATTATTATTCCACTCTTGAAGTCTAAGGCAGCCCATAGAACCGTATGGTAAAAAGTTGTGAAATTTGGCACACAGTTAGAGGACAGTCTGAACTGTGTCCATAGCCAATTTGGAGTCTCTAACTCAATCCCTCTAGCGCCACCAGCTGTCCAAATTTGCACTTCTGTTTATGCTAATAACTTTTGAACCATAAGGGCTAGAAACAAAATTCTTTGTTTCCCTCTGATTCCTTGGGTCAAGACAATTCTAATGCACCCTATGACGTCATTTTCCGTCATGAAAATGTTCCCGCCATTTTGATTTTTTCGAAAAACCTACTTTTTCGAACTCCTCCTAGACCGTTACTCCGATTTTCACGAAAATTGAACCAGATCATCTTCAGACCATGATTGCAAAATGCTGTCAAAAGCTTTTTGATAGATCCATCCGTTCTTGAAAACGGCACAAATGAATTCGACGAAAAGCTCAAAAAATCAGACTTGAGGCTATATCTCCAAAACGATTTATCATATTCTGACCAAACTTCGTACATGTCATCACAAGCATGACTTGAGGCAACACGCAGTGTTTCGGCGCAGTGCCACCTACAGGTCCGGAGATACGAAAAATGGCTCTTTTTGCTAATAACTTCTGAATGGTTTGTCCAGAAATCATAAATGTGGTCTCGTCAGATTCGGGGTATCATGCTTACTCGAATGATATCCAATTTTCCACTATCAGCCATTTTGGCCGTCGGCCATTCTGAATTTTGTGCTAAAATGCTGTATTTTATGAACGCATTAGCATATTGTCACAAAACTCGGTATGGGTCATCAGCACGATGCCCTGAAAGAGCGTGAGAAGTTTCGGACCAGCGCCACCTAGTGGTAAAATCAAATATTCAAATGCTTATAACTTTGGGTGTGGGTGTGGTTCACTTAGCTTCCGATAGGTTTGTCCAGAAATCATAAAGATGGCCTTTTTAGATTCGGGGCATCATACTGAGTCGAATGATATCCAATTGTCCCATATCGGTCATTTTAGCAGTCGGCCATTTTGAATTTACTTCGAAAATACTGTATTTTATGAACGCATTAGCGTATCGTTACAAAACTCGGTTTGGGTCATCAGCACGATGCCCTGAAGGAGCCTGAGAAGTTTTTGACCAGCGCCACCTTGTGGAGAATTTTTTTTTTTCACATGCTTATAACTTTTGATCTGGTTGACTTATTTTTATGGGAGTCATATCCTTAGCGAGTATCATTGTCACCTCATTCTGACCATACCACATTAATTTGGTCACAACGCCACCTATTGGTCGAAAGTGATAAACCAGTAAATCTTTATTATTGACTGTATATATCATTTTTCAGCTTTTTGCCTAAAATGATCTTAATAGGTCTTTAATTGCTCACTGTTGCAATTGGTCTGATGCTCCCAGCCATGTTGGCTGGCCTGTTGTGCCGCTTTTGTGCTTGGCCCCGTAATTGCTGCTTGCAGCTATATTTAGGGGCCAAGCACCGAAGGTGTGGAGGCACCTATTGAAATCGTTAGATTTATTATTATTATTATTATTATTATTATTAGGGGCCAAGCACCGAAGGTGCTTAGGCACCTATTGTATCTGTTGGCGTTCTTTTTAGGGGCCAAGCACTGAAGGTGTGTAGGCACCTATTGTATCCGTTGGCGTTCTTTTTTTTTTTTTTAATTAGGGGCCAAGCACCGAAGGTGCTGAGGCACCTATTGTATCTGTTGGCATTCTTTTTTACGATTATTGTAATCGTTAAAACGATTATTGTAATCGTTAGTTTTCTTATTATTAGGGGCCAAGCACCGAAGGTGCGTAGGCACCTATTGTATCCGTTGGCGTTCTTTTTTTTTTTTATTATCATTCTTCTTCTTCCGCTCTGGAAGTCTATGGCAGCCCATAGAACCGCTTGCGGGAAAGTTATGAAATTTGGCACACAGTTAGAGGACAGTTTTATCTTTGTCCTTAGCAAATTTGGAGTCTCTAACTCAATCCCTCTAGCGTCACCAGCTGTCTAAAGTTGCACTCATGTTTATGTTAATAACTTTTGAACCGTAAGGGTTAGAAACAAAACTTTTTCCTCTGATTCCGTGCCTCAAGACGAATCAAATGCACCCTATGACGTCATTTTCCATCATGAAAATTTTTCCGCCATTTTGAATTTTCTGAAAAACCTACTTTTTCGAACTCCTCCTAGGCGTTACTCTGATTTTCACGAAAATTGAACCAGATCATCTTCAGACCATGCCGACAAAAAGTTATTACAAGCTTTTTGATTAACCCAACCGTTCTTGAAAAACACGCAAATAAATTTAACGTAGAGCACCCCAAATTGGACTCAAGGTTATATCTCCGCAATGCTTTATCATATTCAGACCAAACTTGGTACATGTCATCACAAGCATGACCTGAGGCAACATGCAGTGTTTCGGAGCAGCGCCACCTACTGGTTCGGAGATACGAAAAATGGCTTTTTTTGCTTATAACTTCTGATGGGTTTGTCCAAAAATCATAAATTTGGTCTCGTTGGATTCGGGGCATCATGCCGAGTTGAATGATGTCCAATTTTACCATATAGGCCATTTTGGCTGTCGGCCATTTTGAATTTTGTGCTAAAATGCTGTATTTTACGAACACATTAGCATATCGTTACGAAACTCGGTATGGGTCATCAGCACAATGCCCCAAAGGAGGCTGAGAAGTTTCGGACCAGCGCCACCTAGTGGTAAAACCAAATATTCAAATGCTTATCAATATGGGTGTTGTCAACTTATTTTCAAAAGAGTCATGTCCTTAGACTCCTGAATCCCTGCTGAGTCCAACGATACCAAACATGCTAGGTTTCGACTTATGGTTTGTCCGCTATGTTGAATTTTGCGAAAAACCTGCTTTTTCGAAATCCTCCTAGGGCGTTACTCCGATTTTCACAAAAATTGGTACAGATCATCTTCAGACCATGCTTGCAAAAAGTTATTAAAAGCTTTTCAACAGATCCATCTGTTCTCGAAAAAAGGCACAAATGAATTCGACGAAAGGCTTGAGAAATCAGACTTGAGGTTATATCTCCACAACGCTTTATCGTATTCTTACCAAACTTGGTACATGTCATCACAAGCATGACCTGGGGCATCATGCAGAGTTTCGGTGCAGCACCACCTACTGGTCTGGAGATACGAAAAATGGCTATTTTTGCTTATAACTTCTGATGGGTTTGTCCAAAAATCATAACTTCGGTCTCCTAGGATTCGGGGCATCATGCCGAGTCGAATGATATCCAATTTTCCTATATCGGCCATTTTGAATTTTGTGGTAAAATGCTGTTTTTTACAAACACACTTGCATATCATTACGAAACTCGGTATGGGTCATCAGCACAATGACTTGAAGGAGCCTGATAAGTTTCGGACCAGCGCCACCTAGTGGAGAATTTTTTTTTTTCATATGCTTATAACTTTTGATCTCGTTGGCTTATTTTCACGGGAGTCACATCCTTAGACTCCTGAATCCTTGCCGAGTCCAGCGATACCAAACATGCTAGGTTTCGGCTAACGGTTTGTGCAGCGTGGTGATTTAGCGCTTAAAAAACGATTGCGAATATCTTCGAAACCGTTAGTCCGATCGAGACGAAACCACCGTAGGAAACACGAAACCTAAGCTGGTTAACTATATGTCAAAGCCCAAATGTCAAAATTTTGATAGAAAGTGGCAAAAAAATCAAAACAAAGTCGTTCATGGGTCATTTTTTATGATCTCATACATATAAATGTCTATAACTCCAAAACAAAATGAGATATTTTCACCAAATTTGACACACACATGTATGGGGTCACCCTGAGGACACATAAAAAAAATTGGTTGGATTGTGCCTCTTGGTGGCGCTATAATTGAACAAAACACGAAATTGCCATTAAGTGCTATACAGTATTATGATATAAAATGTTCTATTATATGAATGCATTGGTGTACCATTACGAAACTCAGTATGTGTCATCGGCACCATGCTTTGAAGGTTCTCAAATGGTTTCGAGACAGCGCCACCTTGTGGTCAAATGTTGTAATAACATTTATTAAAAATACTAATTGCTTAATGTAAATGTGGCCTATTGTAATGAGACTTGTTTTATTAGGTTCCGTGGGTCATGCTGAGAACATTGATGCCAATTTTACAACAGTCAGCCAAACTTCCTGTCCGTCATTTTGATTTTCTTTAAAACCTACTTTTTCAAACTGCTCTTAGACCATTCATCCAATTTTCACCAAAATCGAATCGTATCATCTTCAGACCATGTCGAATTAAAGATATGGATTTCGTGTTGATAGATGAAACTGTATTCATATACCACAGTGAAGAATTAGAGTCTTGATGCCAAAATTACTCTTGAGGCTGTATCTCTGCAATGCTTTGACATAGACACCAAACTTTGCGATTGTCATTGTCAACTCACTCTGACCATACCGCATGAATTTGGTCACAGCGCCACCTATTGGTGGAAAGTGATAAACCAGTAAATCTTTATTATTGACTGTATTTGTGATTTTTCAGCTCTTTTGCCTAAAATGATCTTAATAGGTCTTTAATTGCTCACTGTTGCAGTTGGTCTGATGCTCACGGCCGTGTTGTCTGGCTTGTTGTGCCGCTTGCAGCTTTAATTATTATTATTATTATTATTATTATTATTATTATTCCGCTCTTGAAGTCTATGGCAGCCCATAGAACCGCTTGCGGGAAAGTTATGAAATTTGGCACACAGTTAGAGGACAGTCTGACCTTTGTCCATAGCAAATTTGGAGTGTCTATCTCAATCCCTCTAGCGCCACCAGCTGTCCAAAGTTGCACTCATGTTTATGTTAATAACTTTTGAACCGTAAGGGTTAGAAAGAAAATTCTTTTTTTCGTCTGATTCCTTGCCTCAAGACGAATCAAATGCACCCTATGACGTCATTTTCCGTCATGAAAATTTTTCCGCAATTTTGAATTTTCTGAAAAACCTACTTTTTCGAACTCATCCTAGGCCATTACTCCGATTTTCACGAAAATTGAACCAGATCATCTTCAGACCATGCCGACAAAATGTTATTAAAAGCTTTTTGATTAACCTAACTGTTCTTGAATAACACGCAAATAAATTTAACGTAGAGCACCCCAAATTGGACTCAAGGTTATATCTCCGCATTGCTTTATCATATTCAGACCAAACTTGGTACATGTCATCACAAGCATGACCTGAGGCAACGTGCAGCATTTTGGAGCAGCGCCACCTACTGGTTTGGAGATACGAAAAATGGCTTTTTTGTAAATTTGCTTTTGTTGGATTCGGGGCATCATGCCGAGTCGAATGATGTCCAATTTTACCATATCGGCCACTTTGGCTGTCGGCCATTTTTAATTTTGTGCTAAAATCCTGTATTTTACGAACGTATTAGCGTATCGTTACGAAACTCGGTATGATTCATCAGCACAATGCCCTGAAGGAGCCTGAGAAATTTCTGACATTTCGGCGCCACCTAGTGGAGAATTTGTTTTTTCATATGCTTATAACTTTTGATCTGGTTGGCTCATTTTCACGGGAGTCATGTCTTTAGACTCCTGAATCCTTGCCGAGTCCAACGATACCAAACATACCATACCGCATGAATTTGGTCACAGCGCCACCTATTGGTGGAAAGTGATAAACCAGTAAATCTATATTATTGACTGTATTTGTGATATTTCGGCTCTTTTGCCTAAAATGATCTTAATGGGTCTTTAATTGCTCACTGTTGCAGTTGGTTTGAAGCTCACGGCCGTGTTGGCTGGCTTGTTGTGCCGCTTTTGTGCTTTGCCCCGTAAATGCTGCTTGCAGCTTTAAGTTTTCTTCTTCTTCTTCTTCTTCTTCTTCTTCTTCCGCTCTGGAAGTCTATGGCAGCCCATAGAACCGCTTGCGGGAAAGTTATGAAATTTGGCACACAGTTAGAGGACAATTTGATCTTTGTCCTTAGCAAATTTGGAGTCTCTAACTCAATCCCTCTAGCGCCACCAGCTGTCTAAAGTTGCACTCATGTTTATGTTAATAACTTTTGAACCGTAAATGCACCCTATGACGTCATTTTCCGTCATGAAAATTTTTCCGCAATTTTGAATTTTCTGAAAAACCTACTTTTTTGAACTCCTCCTAGGCCATTACTCCGATTTTCACGAAAATTGAACCAGATTATCTTCAGACCATGCCGACAAAAAGTTATTAAAAGCTTTTTGATTAACCTAACTGTTCTTGAAAAACACGCAAATAATTTTCACGCAAATACTTTTCTGAAAAACCTACTTTTTCGAACTCCTCCTAGGCCGTTACTCCGATTTTCACGAAAATTGAACCAGATCATCTTCAGACCATGCCGACAAAAAGTTATTAAAAGCTTTTTGATTAACCCAACCGTTCTTGAATAACACGCAAATAAAATCAACGTGGAGCACTCCAAATTGGACTCAAAAGGATTGCTCGACTGCTCGATTGCTCCTGTCTGCCTCGCTGCTCAGATTGGTTTGCGTCTGTAACTCCGTATAGCTTTGTTTTGAATCTCTTTTATTCATTGTTGCTTATTTTACTTTATTATTATTTTTTTTATTACCTTATATGTAATATTGCCTACCACACTAATCTGACGTCGCTAGCTTGTAATCTTTGAATCTAAATCGCTGTTACAACACGTTTGCATTTGCAGCGCTAGCTTGTTAACTTGTTAACAGTCTCTCGCGCGCTCCTTTTTCAACGCGTTCTTCAAACAGCTGTGGTAAGTCGAATCAGTCTACAAACACGGTGAGTCATGTCATCCTCTCCCAGCATTGCTACCTGTTCCATCTGCCACATGTTCACAATAGCTCTCTCTGTCAGCGACGAGGGATTTACATGTCATAAATGTAGGGAAATAGTCAGGCTGACAGAGAGAATCTCAGAATTAGAGACACGCATCCAAACTTTAATCGAGGATAGTAAGAATGCAAGGGCTTCAGATACTGTTTTGGATGCGACTAGCTTAGTGAACTCTGTACATTGTTCGGTTCCGGCTGTAGAGCCCGCGCAGCAGGGCACTTGGGTAACTGTGAGGCGGCCTAGCCGCGGAAAACACCACTCTTCCGTTCCAGTAAGAACATCAAACAGGTTCTCCCCACTCAGTGACGCACCCACTGAGAATCCTGTTGAAAGTGCCCTAGTTATTGGCAATTCTATTACACGGAACGTGAAAATAGAGACACCAGCCACCTTAGTCACATGTTTGCCGGGAGCCAGAGCACCTGACATCAAAGCAAATTTAAAAGTGCTGGCTAATGCTAATCGTAAATACTCTAAGATTATTATTCACGTCGGCACTAATGATGTTCGACTTCGCCAGTCGGAGATCACTAAAATTAACATTAAAGAGGTGTGTGAACTCGCAAGTACAATGTCAGGAGAAGTAATTTGCTCTGGCCCCCTTCCTGTTCGTCGGAGTGATGAGATAGTTAGCAGATTATCATCACTCAATGGCTGGCTGTCTAAGTGGTGTCCGCAAAATAATATAGGTTTCATAGACAATTGGAAAAGTTTTTGGGGCAGACCTGACCTGTTGAAAAGAGATGGTATTCATCCCTCCCGGGATGGTGCTGCTCTTCTCTCTAGTAATATGGCACATAGTCTTAGAGCTGAAACATGACAAACTGGGGCCCAAGTCAGGAAGCAGACAGACTGGCTAAACCGACCGTCTGCTAGCTGCCTCACGTTACAGAAGTCAGATAATTCAGATAACTCCCAACACATAGAAACTCTTACACCTAGATATTTTCAAATAGAGACTGTGTCTGTACCCCGAATTAGTAAAAACAAAAAACTTCCAAACCCATTTAATGGTGTAAATTTAATTGATGTTCAACAAATAAAAAATAGAGATAATAATGCTAAACAAATGATAAAACTCGGGTTGCTAAATATTAGATCCCTTTCTTCAAAATCACTTATTGTTAATGATATTATCAAAGATAATAATCTAGATGTGCTGTGTTTGACAGAAACTTGGCTAAAACCGGATGATTACATTACTTTAAATGAGTCTAGTCCTCAAGGTTATGATTATCGACACAATGCCCGTGAGAAAGGCAAAGGGGGTGGTGTTGCTGTAATCTATAGTAATACTTACAGTATTAGTCAGAAGTCTTTCAAATATAATTCCTTCGAAGTGATGGTACTTTACGTAACATTATGTAAGTTGACATTTGTGCTGGCTACTGTATACAGGCCACCAGGACACCATACAGACTTTATCAAAGAATTTGCTGACTTTCTATCGGAGTTAGTACTAGCTGCAGATAAAGTCCTTGTTGTCGGTGATTTTAATATCCATGTAGATAATAAAAAAGACGCATTAGGATTGGCATTTGCAGATATTCTAAACTCTATTGGTGTTAGACAACACGTGTCAGGACCCACTCATTGTCGTAATCATACTTTAGATCTAATATTGTCACATGGAATCGATATTGATGCTGTTGAAATTCTGCAGCAGAGCGATGACATCTCTGATCATTATCTAGTCTCGTGCATACTACATTTAGTCAAGGCGGCTAAACTGCCTCCATGCCATAAATATGGTAGAACCATCACTTCTACCACTAAAGATCGCTTTATAAATAATCTTCCTGATCAGTTTCATCGCCTTAGCATACCAGAAAGCTTAGAAGACCTCGATGTTGCAACAGAAACTATTGCCTCTGTCTTTTCCAGCACATTAGACTCAGTTGCTCCTTTGCGCTTAAAAAAGATTAAGGAAATTAATCCAATGCCATGGTACAATGAGCACACTCGGGCCCTAAAGTTAGCAGCCAGGAAAATGGAGCGCAGCTGGAAGAAAACAAAACTAGAAGTATTTCGCATTTCGTGGAGAGAGAAAATGATTGAGTACAGAAAGGCCCTAAAATCTGCTAGATCTGCCTATTTTTCAAAACTTTTAGAAGAAAATAAACACAACCCTAGGTATTTATTTGATACAGTGGCTAAATTGACAAGAAATAAAGCTTCAACTTCTGATGTTTCCAAAGAGCACAGCAGTAATGACTTCATGAACTTCTTTACTTACAAGATTGATAATATTAGAGAAAAAATTATAACCATGCAACCGTCTGCTACAGTATCGCGTCAGATAGTGCATTGTAGTGTCCCTGAGGAAAAATTCAATTCATTTACTGCTTTAGGAGAGGAAGAACTGTCTAAACTTGTTAAATCATCAAAATCAACAACATGTATGTTAGACCCTATACCGACTAAGCTATTGAAAGAAATGCTTCCAGAGGTTATAGATCCTCTTCTTAATATCGTCAATTCATCTTTATCACTAGGACACGTACCAAAAACTTTTAAGCTGGCTATTATTAAACCTCTTATTAAAAAACCACAACTTGATCCTAGAGAATTAGTCAATTACAGGCCGATCTCAAATCTCACTTTTCTGTCAAAAATACTAGAAAAGGCAGTATCATCACAACTATGTTCCTTTTTAGAAAGAAATAGTATCTGTGAGGATTTCCAGTCAGGATTTAGACCGTACCATAGTACTGAGACTGCTCTCATTAGAGTTACTAATGATTTGCTCTTATCATCAGATCGTGGTTGTATCTCTCTATTAGTGTTACTGGATCTTAGTGCTGCATTTGACACTATTGATCACAATATTCTTTTAAATAGACTCGAAAATTATGTTGGCATTAGTGGAATTGCATTGTCATGGTTCAAATCATACTTATCTGACCGTTATCAGTTTGTAGTAGTAAACGAAGAGATGTCATATCGATCACAAGTTCAATATGGAGTACCACAAGGCTCAGTACTAGGACCGTTGCTGTTCACTCTGTACATGCTACCCTTGGGAGATATCATTAGGAAGCATGGCGTTAGTTTTCACTGTTACGCTGATGATACTCAGCTCTATATTTCTTCGCGCCCTGACGAAACTTACCAATTCACAAAATTAACGGAATGCATAGCTGATATAAAAAACTGGATGACCAGTAATTTCCTACTACTAAATTCAGAAAAAACAGAGATTCTAATTTTTGGACCAAAAACTTCTTCACGTAATAACCTAGAATACTGTCTAACACTTGATGGCTGCTCTGTTAAGTCTTCGTCGTCAATTAGGAACCTGGGTGTGCTCTTTGATACCAATCTTTCATTTGAAGGCCATGTTACTAGCATCTGTAAAACCGCATTCTTCCATCTTAAAAATATATCTAAACTACGGCATATGCTCTCAATGAAAAATGCAGAACAGTTAGTTCATGCGTTCATGACCTCAAGGCTAGATTACTGTAACGCTTTACTGGGTGGTTGTTCTGCTCGCCTGATAAATAAACTACAGCTCGTACAAAATGCAGCAGCTAGAGTTCTTACTAGAACTAGGAAGTATGACCATATTAGCCCAGTTCTGTCAACACTGCATTGGCTTCCTGTTAAACATCGTATAGATTTTAAAATCTTGCTAATTGCTTACAAAGCACTAAATGGTTTAGCTCCCCAGTACCTGAGCGAGCTCCTAATTCATTATAGTCCTTCACGTCTATTGCGATCTCAGAATTCAGGCCAGCTGATAATACCTAGAATATCAAAATCAACCGCAGGCGGTAGATCCTTCTCCTATTTGGCACCTAAACTCTGGAACAATCTTCCTAGCATTGTTCGGGAAGCAGACACACTCTGTCAGTTTAAATCTAGACTAAAAACGCATTTCTTTAACCTGGCATACACATAACACATTACCAATTTATATTTTCAAATCCGTTAAAGGATTATTAGGCTGCATAAATTAGGTCAGCCGGAACCGGGAACACTTCCTATAACACATGATGTACTCGTTACATCAGAAGAAGAATGGCATCTACGCTAATATTAGTCTTTCTGGTTATCCCGAGGTTCACCGTAGTCAACCGGATCCGGGCCGTATCCAGGTGAGACCAAGGACCTACGCCTTGACACGACCACAACGCAGCCCTGAAGTATCAGCAGAGATTGAGTCAACTAGATCATCCACTGTGAGGGCCTCATTGACACGACAGCCACGACACAGTTCCTCAACAACCGTCCATACCGGCGTGATGAATACGATCCTCAATTGGATGGAACTGGAATAAATACTTTGAATGTTGCGATCCTATTGGACTTACGATGGCAACCTGAATCGTAACAAAGCACTATTGGCCAGAGGAGAACTGGCCCCCCGACTAAGCCTGGTTTCTCCCAAGGTTTTTTTCTCCATTTAAACACCTATTTGCCACTTGTCTGCCACCTGATGTCACCTGATGGAGTTTGGGTTCCTTGCCGCTGTCGCCTTTGGCTTGCTTAGTTGGGGACACTTGACATTTGACTTGACATTTGATATTCAACAGTGCTTTGATCTACCTGCATTGACACTATTCTTTAAGAGCTGCTGTGCAGCCAAATAATGTACCAGTTATCAATGTAAAGCTGCTTTGACACAATCTACATTGTAAAAAGCGCTATATAAATAAAGGTGACTTGACTTGACTTGACTTGACTCAAGGTTATATCTCTGAAATGCTTTATCATATTCAGACCAAACTTAGTACATGTTATCACGAGCATAACTTGAGGCATCATGCAGCGTTTCGGTACAGCGCCACCTACTGGTGCGGAGATATGAAAAATGGCTATTTTTGCTCATAACTTCTGATGGGTTTGTCTAAAAATCATAACTTTGGTCTCCTAGGATTCGGGGCATCATGCCGAATCGAATAATATCCAATTTTCCCATATCGGCCATTTTGGCTGTCGGCCATTTTGAATTTTGGGCTAAAATCCTGTATTTTACGACTGTATTAGCGTATCGTTACAAAACTCGGTATGGGTCATCAGCACAATGCCCTGAAGGAGCCTGAGAAATTTCGGACCAGCGCCACCTAGTGGAGAATTTGTTTTTTCATATGCTTATAACTTTTGATCTGGTTGGCTCATTTTCACAGGAGTCACGTCTTTAGACTCCTGAATCCTTGCCGAGTCCAACGATACCAAACATGCTAGGTTTCAACTTACGGTTTGTGCGGCGTGG
The DNA here is from genome assembly GCA_039654765.1 of Mylopharyngodon piceus. Lineage (NCBI taxonomy): Eukaryota > Metazoa > Chordata > Actinopteri > Cypriniformes > Xenocyprididae > Mylopharyngodon > Mylopharyngodon piceus. The sequence goes on from CM077451.1 coordinate 1,561,030, forward strand.
TGATTTAGCGTCACAGCCCAAATGTCAAAATTTTGATAGGAAGAGGCAAAAAAAATCAAAACAAAGTCGTTCATGGGTCATTTTTTATGATCTCATACATATAAAATGTCTATAACTCCAAAACGAAATGAGATATTTGCACCTAATTTGACACACACATGTATGGGGTCACCCTGAGGACACATAAAAAAATTGGTGGGATTGTGCCTCTTGGTGGCGCTATAATTGAACAAAACACGAAATTGCCATTAACCGCAATACAGTATTATGATATAAAATTTTTCTGTTATATGAATGCATTGGTATACCATTACGAAACTCGGTATGTGTCATCGGCACCATGCTTTGAAGGTTCTCAAATGGTTTCGAGACAGCGCCACCTTGTGGTCAAATATTGCAATAACTTTTATTAAAAATGCTAATAGCTTTATGTAAATGTGGCCTATTGTATTGAGACTTGTCTTAATAGATTCTGTGGGTCATGCTGAGAACATTGATGTCAATTTTACAATAGTCAGCCAAACTTCCTGTCTGCCATTTTGATTTTCTTTAAAACCTACTTTTTCAAACTGCTCTTAGACCATTCGTCCAATTTTCACCAAAAGTGAATCGTATCATCTTCAGACCATGTCGAATAAATGATTTTGTGTTGATAAGACGAAACCGTATTCATATACCACAGCGAAGAATTAGAGGCTTGATGCCAAAATGACTCTTGAGGCTGTATCTCTGTAATGCTTTGACATATTCACACCAAATTTTGCGATTGTCATTGTCACCTCACTCTGACCATACCGCATGAATTTGGTCACAGCGCCACCTATTGGTGGAAAGTGATAAACCAGTAAATCTACATTATTAACTGTATTTGTGATTTTTCAGCTCTTTTGCCTAAAATGATCTTAATGGGACTTTAATTGCTCACTGTTGCAGTTGGTTTGAAGCTCACGGCCATGTTGGCTGGCTTGTTGTGCCGCTTTTGTGCTTGGCCCCGTAAATGCTGCTTGCAGCTTTAATTATTATTATTATTCTTCCGCTCTTGAACTCTATGGCAGCCCATAGAACCGTATGCTACAAAGTTGTGAAATTTGGCATACTGATAGAGGACAGTCTGAACTGTGTCCATAGCCAATTTGGAGCCTCTAACTCAATCCCTCTAGCGCCACCAGCTGTCCAAATTTGCACTTCTGTGCAAATAACTTTTGAACCATAAGGGTTAGAAACAAAATTCTTTTTTTCCTCTGATTCCTTGGCTCAAGACGATTCGAATGCACCATATGACGTCATTTTCTGTCATGAAAATTTCCCGCCATTTTGATTTTTTCGAAAAACCTACTTTTTCGAACTCCTCCTAGGCCGTTACTCCGATGTTCACGAAAATTGAACCAGATCATCTTCAGACCATGTTTGCAAAAAGTTCTCAAAAGCTTTTTAATAGATCCATCCGTTCTTGAAAAGGGCACAAATGAATTCGACGAAAAGCTCACAAAATCAGACTTGAGGCTATATCTCCAAAACGATTTATCATATTCTGACCAAACTTGGTACATGTCGGGGTATCATGCCGAGTCTCATGATATCCAATTTTACCATATCGGCCATTTTGGCTGTCGGCCATTTTGAATTTTGAGTTAAAATGCTGTATTTTGTGAACGCATTAGCGTATTGTTACGAAACTCGGTATGGGTCATCAGCACAATGCCCTGAAGGAGCCTAAGAAGTTTCGCACCAGCGCCACCTAGTGGTAAAATCATATATTCAATTGCTTATAACTTTGGGTGTGGTCGACCCATTTTCATCTCCTTACACTCCGGAATCCCTGCTGAGTCCAACGATACCAAACATGCTAGGTTTCGACTTATGGTTTGTCCACCATGTTGAATTTTGCGAAAAACCTGCTTTTTCGAACTTGTCCTAGACGCTTCATTTGATTTTCATGAAAATCAAATCAGTTCATCTTCAGTCCATTCTGGCAAAAAGTTATCAAAAGCTTTTTGGTAAATCAAACCATTCTCAAATAACACGCAAATTAATTTAACGTAGAGCCCCAAATTTGGACTCATGGCTGTATCTCTGCAATGCTTTATCATATTCAGACCAAACTTCGTACATATCATCCCAAGCAAGACCAGAGCCTACATGCTGAGTTTTGACGCAGTGCCACCTACTGGTCTGGAGATACAAGAAATGGCTATTTTTGTTTATAGCTTCAGATAGGTCTGTCCAAAAATCATAAAGGTGGTCTTTTTAGATTCGGGGCATCATGCCGAGTCGAATGATATCCAATTTTCCCATGTCAGCCATTTTGGCCATCGGCCATTTTGAATTTTGTGTTAAAATGCTGTATTTTATGAACGCATTAGCGTACCGTTACGAAACTCGGTATGGGTCATCAGCACAAGGCCCTGAAGGAGCCTGAGAAGTTTCGCACCAGTGCCACCTAGTGGAGAATTATTTATTTTTTCATATGCTTATAACTTTTGATCTGGTTGACTTATTTTCATGGGAGTCATATCCTTAGCGAGTGTCATTGTCACCTCACTCTGACCATACCACATTAATTTGGTCACAGCGCCACCTATTGGTCGAAAGTGATAAACCAGTAAATCTTTATTATTGACTGAATATATCATTTTTCAGCTCTTTTGCCTAAAATGATCTTAATAGGTCTTTAATTGCTCACTGTTGCAGTTGGTCTGATGCTCCCAGCCATGTTGGCTGGCTTGTTTAACCTTTTTTGCTTGGCCCCGTAATTGCTGCTTGCAGCTATATTTATTATTATTATTATTATTTTATTTATTTATTTTTTTTCCGTCATCCGGGGCTTTTTGGGGGCCTTAACATACTCAAAAACTCTTGAAAATTGGCACACACATTGGAATCTGCGGCCATTAGAACGCCGCAGAGGCTGGTACCCGGGCGTGGCAGGGGGGCTCGACAGCGCCCCCTTGAACAAAGTCCGAAAACTTGGTCCACATATCAAACACGCTTGCACGTATTTGTATGAAACTTGGTACACATATAGACCTCATCGGGCCTAACAATTTTTGTGCTCTAAGTTATACGCCACCCCAACAGGAAGTCGACTATTACGGGTTGTTTGAAAAACGCATGCTATGGAATTTCATATACTCCTCCTAGGTGATTAATCTGATCACCACCAAACTCGGTCAGCATGAAGTCAAGACATTGATGATGAAAAATTGCCAGCGAATTTTTGATATCTCGAACGGTTTGGCGGTGGCGAGGCAACGAATTTATGGCGAGAAAAGGGAATCAGGAAGTGTGTTATAACTTCTACATACATTGATTGATTTTTATGAAACTTCAGCTGTGTGTTCGTTGAAGGAGTCCAATCACATAGATGTGACTATTGTGAGTCAAAGTTATAGCGCCACCAACTGGCAGCAGAAAGTGTGTCACTTTCAAAATGCTTTGAGATCACCCTCTTATTTTTACCCGATTTGCTTCAAACTTCATCAGAATAATGTCAAAACATGGCAGATGTCGACCTGTGAATGTATTTGTGATATCTTAAATATTGTTGCCATGGTAACACGTCAAACTTTAATAAGATTCTTGAGTGTTTTTGAGGCTCTTAACATGCTTCAAATTGCATGAAACTTGACACACACATCAATATTGTCATTCAGTAGACATGGGTAAAGCCTTAGAAACGGGCGTGGTGGAGGGGCTCAGTAGCGCCACCTTTTGACAAAAGTGGGGGGGTTATTTTTACCTACAATCACCAAACTCGGTACACATATTGTTCTCATTAGCTCCGACCAACATGAAGTCAGATATTTTGGTTTGAATGTGGATTTTTCACATTCTCTCTCTTTCTGTCCTACCCCCCTTCCCCCTCAGTCTCTCTCTCTCTCTCTCTCTCTCTCTCTCTCTCTCTCTCTGTGTGTGTGTGGGTCTCTGTCTGTGTGTGTGTGTGATCATATGGGCACCAACTGCTACAGTAAATGTGGTGTATTCAAATGACTTTGAAATAGTCCTTTTATGTTTAACCGTTTTAAATGCCTATTGCCTGCCGGCGCAGTTGCCCTGAAGCCACCAGGGTGGCGGTGCCACCGGGCTTGGGCCCGCTATCGCTGCTTGCAGCTATATTTCTTATTATTTTCCGAAATGAATCGCATTTTTGAGGGCCTAAACATGCTTGAAAACTCGCGAACTTTGCACACGCGTCAGAACTGGCGAAAATTTACATCTGATATAGCTTTCAGAATTGGGTGGGGCAAAATGGCTCGATAGCCTCCGGCTACATTTGACGTACGTGTACGAAATTCGGTACATACATGTAATGTCCCATTACCTACAAAAAAGTCTCCTGGAGCGAAGTCCTAAACATAACAGGAAGTCAGCCATTTTGAATTTCCTCTGCGATTTTTGTGCAGTTTTTGCCATTTTCAGGCCTCGTAGTTTAACGAACTCCTCCTACAGTTTTAATCCGATCATCTTCAAATTTGGTTTGTGTAATAGGGCCTTTGCAACGCTAAATTGCGAAGGTCTTGAGTTTTCATCGAAGGGCATGTCCCTGACGGCCTGACAAATTTCAATGTTTCGCCATGAAACAGGAAGTTGCTGTAACTAAGGCAAACAATGCCTAATCTGCCCCAAACTTCACACGCTTGATAAGAGTCCTGTCCTGAACACATGTCCATGCCCATATTAAGTTATAGTCATAGCGCCACCTGCTGGCAACGGGAAGTGACATGTTTAACACTGTTATGGACTCCTAACAGCATATTAAAATGTGCCAGAAAGTGCTAAACAGGCTAGCAACATGTTAGAAAAATGTTAGCAAAACACTTAGCTAAGTGTTAAATCATGCTATTATTTCAATGAAACAGGAAGTTGCTGTAACTCAGGCATGCAATGTCCAATCTACCCCAATCTTCACACGTTTGATAAGAGTCCTGCCGTGAACACATCTACATGATGATATTCAGTTATAGTAATAGCGCCACCTTCTGGCAACAGGAAGTGACGTTTTTAACAATGTGATGCACTACCAGCAACATACTAAAATATGCAATTGAGTACTAAACATGCTAGAAACATTCTAAATCATGCTAGCAACACCGAGCTGAGTGCTAAAGCATGCTATTATTGTCATGAAACAGGAAGTTATTGTAACTTCAAGCATACAATAGCTGTGTCCCAATTCATGGGCTGTGCACTTCGAAGTGCATGAAAGGGGTGGGCCTTTGGAGTGGAGGAAGGTCTAACTGAGGTGCAGTGTTGCCAGTTCTGCGCAACAAAACCATCCCAAAAGTAGCGTAATCACGGCACAAGTGTAAAAGTAGCCCAATTTCAGACTTGGCAACAATGAGCCGAGCGTCGTTACATGGCCTAGTCGCTGTGTGACAGACAGCTGACAGTTGACGTTTGTGAGTGGAAATGGATGCAGAAAAGTTTTGGGACTTTCTATTGGGTTTTGACATGCTTCAATGCTGGCGACGATGGGACACCGGACCATATAAACAGGTAAAATATGTATTGCTAAACTGTGTCACTTTTATATTGTTAGCAACTATTAGTTAACCTTGTTTATTTCTTATGTTAAATGTAACGTTAACTGTGAAAATATATTTTCACATTTACTCTGTTTTTAAGTCTAAATTTAAAGTACTGTACTTTAGGATTTTATTCAACTCCACTCCATCTCAGAGACAAATATTGTATTTATGAAAAACTGACGTTTTGGACATCATGGATATTACAGTTTGATTTAGATATTACATATTGGTGAAACCGGGGGATTGCTTACATTTATGTGAATTCACACAGAACTCCTGTCGTCACCGGCACGCAATGAATTATGGGATAGGGTACTACGAAGTGTGTAGCCCCTGAATTGGGACACAGCTAATGTCTGATCTGCCCCAAACTTCACTTTTTTGATAAGAGTCCTGGCCTGAAGACAAATACATGCCAATATTCAATTAGTCATAGTACCACCTGCTGGCAACAGGAAATGGCATGCTTTACACTGTAATTCACTCCCAGAAACACATTTCAATATGCCACGAAGTACCAAACATGTTAGAAACATGTTTTATCATGCAACACATGTTTAATATTAGTCTTAGCCTGAAGACATCAACATGCCAATATTCAGTTACAAAGCGCCACCTGCTGGCAGCAGGAACTGTGGTGCATCAAAATGACTTTGCCATATTTCTCCTCTATTTATCTGCTTAAATGAATATCCCCCACTGTTCACAGTTTTCCTAAGGCTACCAGGTGGCGGTGAGCCAGGGTGCGAGGGCCCTTTCATCGCTGCTTGCAGCTTTAATTATCGAATTGGTAACACTTTATAATAACGTTCAGTTATAAGTCACTTATAAATTATTAGTTAATGATGAACTGATCATTTACAAAACATCATAAATGATTAATAAGTGATATTCTGACATTTTATGAATGTTTTATTAATTCAGTTATAAGTCATTTATAAATTATTAGTTAATGAAGAACAAATCTTTACAAAACATGAATATACATTCATAAATGATTAATAAGTGGTATGTTAACGATTTACAAATGTGTTGTAAGTTATCTTAAAAAATGTGTAGATCATGAAATAAATCAAACAGATCATTAGTAGATGGTTGATAAGTTATTAGTTGATACATTATCAATCATTTATAAATCATTGAAGTATTTATGTCAAAATTTAGTATCATCTCAATAAACAATTGTTAATCATGAACAAATGATGAACAAACCATTAGTAAATGATCAGTATATGATTTATTGATGAAGTTGTAAGCTGCTCTGCAAAAACATGCAGGTATGCTAAAGCACTATTTTTAAGAAGAGTAATTTGTTTGTTCTGAAGTGGATAAACATTTATAAATGCGTTACAGTCAGGTGATTCCAGTGGGTTATGTTAAATCATTTCACTCAGCACAGTACAGACTTGTGTTCTGTGTGGAGTGTGTGGATCTAGTGATAAAGTCAACCTCTCTACCGGTTTTACCTTCCACTGAAGCTCACATCAGGTGCACAGAGTTAAAGACTCCATGTGTGTCAGAGAAGACCCTCACCAGTCAGCACACTACAAAGTGTTCAACACCTGTTATAGATGATGTGTAAATGCATGAATAGATCATTTACAAAGCTTTCTGCATCCCTTAATCGAAAGTGTAATCTATTCATAACTTGTAAATGTCTTCCATATCATTTGTAGACCTTTCTTACCTGTTACAAATCATTTGTATATGTATACAGGTCATTTATAACACTTTCTGCATCCCCTATTCTAAAGTGTAAACTATTCATCACTTGTAAATGTGTTACATATCATTTGAAGATCTTTATAAATTATGTACAAACTGCAATTCGTAAATTTACCATTTATTTGCCATATTCAAAGGTTCTGGTATACCTTTCAGTTACAGGATATAAAAATCTATACGAATCCCTTATATGATAATTAAATTATAAATATTTTTTTATGCAAATATATTTTACTATTATATAGATATCTTTGAGCCCCCAACTCACCCCTTATACCAAAACATGACCACTTTTTAGCCACTTCACAAAAATAAAAAAGCAATATAGATATATTTACAATGACTGTTATCTTAGTTGATATACTATTGTATAAAAAGAATAATTTTAAGCTCCCTACTCCACCCTATAACCTTAAGCATAACCATTTTGATAAATGTAATCACAATTTATTTAAAACATTACTGAAAGCAGTATAAAGAACAGACAAAACGACGCGTGTGCTACATTACCAGTGCTCTGACAGCAAAACATAATTTTGTGTGAGTTACAGAATGAAATTAAAGTGTTTAATCACTGCAAACATTCCCCTGATCTGCATTCCATCCTCCAAAGCGTGACGTGTCACGCTGCATCTCACTCAACACAGCAACTGAAATCTGGTATGTTGCAAACGGTCTATGGTGGTCAAAATAATGGACTACGTTTATGATCAGTTTATGGTGCGTTCATGTTATGGTGAGGAGCTGTCCCATGAAAAACAATATAAAAATTAAATAATTAAGTTCTGATTAAATGGTGGCAGAGTGTTAATTTATTTTTTAAAAAATGTAAAGTTCCGGCTTGGGTAAAGTGATGGAATGAGATGGATCATGTAACATGAAGATCTGCAAATGATATGCAACACATTTACAAGTGATGTATAGTTTACACTTTAGATTAGGGGATGCAGAAAGCGTTATAAATGGCTTGTATACATATACAAATGATTTGTAACAGGTAAGAGAGGTCTACAAATGATATGTAAGACATTTACAAGTGATTAATAGTTTACACTTTAGATTAGGGGATGCAGAAAGCTTTGTAAATGATTTATTCATGCGTTTACACATCATCTACAGTGGCAAGAAAAAGTATGTGAACCACTTGCAGAATCTGTGAAAATGTGCAAAATTTTAACAAAATAAGAGAGATCATACAAAATGCATGTTATTTTTTATTTAGTACTGTCCTGAGTAAGATATTTTACATAAAAGATGTTTACATATAATCCATAAGACAAAAAAATAGCTGAATTTATTAAAATGACCCAGTTCAAAAGTTTGTGAATCACTGATTCTTAATACTGTGTGTCATTACCTGGATGATCTACGACTGTTTTTTTTTTGTTGTGTGATGGTTGTTCATGAGTCCCTTGTTTATTCTGAGCAGTTAAACTGAGCTCTGTTCTTCAGAAAAAATCTCCAGGTCCCAAAAATTCTTCAGTTTTCCACCATCTTTTGCATATTTGAACCCTTTACAACAGTGACTGAATGATTTTGAGATCCATCTTTTCACATGGAGGACAACTGAGGGACTCAAACACAACTATTAAAAAAGGTTCAAACATTCACTGATGCTTCAGAAGGAAACACAATGCATTAAGAGTCGGGGGGTGAAAACTTTTGAACAGGATGAAGAGGTCCAAATTTTTCTTATTTCGCTTGAATATCATTTTTTTTTTTCATTTAGTACTGCCCTTCGGAAGCAACAGAAAATACTTGCATGTTTCCCGGAAGACAAATTAAATAAAATTTACCTTGATCTTCAAATTCCAAATGTTTTCAACCCCCATCTATTAATGCATCATGTTTTTTTCTGGAGCATCAGTGAATGTTTGAACCTTTTTTTAATAGTTGTGTTTGAGTCCCTCAGTTGTCCTCAGTGTGAAAAGACGGATCTCAAAATCATTCAGTCACTGCTGGAAAGGGTTTAAATATGCAAAAAATGCTGGAAAACTGAAGAATCTGCAGGACCTGGAGATTTTTTCTGAAGAACAGAGCTCAGTTTAACTGCTCAGGACAAACAAGGGACTCATGAACAACCATCACAAAAAAAAAAAAAAAAAAACAGTCGTAGATCATCCAGGTAACCACACACAGTATTAAGAATCAATGGTTCACATACTTATGAATGGGGTTATTTTAATAAATTCAGCTATTTTTTTTTTTTTTTTTTTTGTCTTGTGGATTATATGTAAACATCTTTTATGTAAAATATCTTACTCAGGACAGTACTAAATAAAAAATAACATGCATTTTGTATTATCTCCCTTATTTTGTTAAAATTATTAACATTTTCACAGATTCTGCAAGTGGTTCACATACTTTTTCTTGCCTCTGTATAACAGGTGTTGAACACTTTGTAGTGTGTACTGCAGTGTAAGTGCTGACTGGTGAGGGTCTTCTATGACACACATGGAGTCTTTAACTCTGTGCACCTGATGTGAGCTTCAGTGGAAGGTAAAACCAGTTGAGAGGTTGACTTTATCACTAGATCCTTACACTCCACACAGAACACAATTCTGTGATGATGAGTGAAAGGATGTAACATAACCCACTGGAATTACCTGACTGTAAGTAATTTATAAATGTTTATCCACTTCAAAACAAATAAATTACTCTTCTTAAAAATAGTGCTTTAGCATACCTGCATGTTTGTGCTTTTGAACACAGACCAGCTTACAACTTCATCAATAAATCATATACTGATCATTTACTAATGGTTTGTTCATCATTTGTTCATGATTAACAACTGTTTATTGAGATAATGATATAAAACAATTTTGACATAAATACTTAAATGATTTATAAGTGATAAATAATGTATCAACTAATAACTTATCAACCATCTACTAATGATCTGTTTGATTTATTTCATGGTTTACACATGTTAAGATAACTTACAACACATTTGTTAATCGTTAGCATACCACTTATTAATCATTTATGAATGTATAGTCATCTTTTGTAAATGATTCGTTCATAAATAACTAATAATTTATAAATGACTTATAACTTAAAACTGTCACAGACACGCCAGGCTCCAACATCCACCAATCACAGCGCACACCTTCCCCGGAGTACTAATCACCGCCACCTGCACCTCATCAGCTCACTCATCACCAGCACTATTTAAGACACTCACACACACAGTCACATTGTCCGGTCTCGTTCGCATCAAAGGACTTACCTGCATGCTTACCTCAAGGACTCTCCTCGCTACTTACCTGTTTACTTGTCTCCGAGTTCCCTTCTTCGTCTCCAGTCTGTGTGTGTGGTGTTGTCTGCAGTCATCGTTTCCAGTCAGCAAGTATCTTTCTCCATTGGCACTCTGCAATCACAAAGGACAGTATCATTCTCTATACCACTCATCAATCACGAACTTTGCATCTGCATACTCACCTGTTGTCACCATATTCTCAGCTTGTGTTCAATAAACTACCTGTTAAACTATCTCCTGTCTCCTGGCTGGTCCTACTGTAACAAAAACATTCATTAAATGTTAGTATATCACTTATTAATAATTTATGAATAGTCATATTTTGTAAATGATTAGTTCATCATTAACTAATAATTTATAAGTGACATAACTGAATTAATAAAACATTCATAAAATGTTAGTATATCACTTATTAATCATTTATTATGTTTTGTAAATTATTAGTTCATCATTATAATAACGTTCAGTTATGTCACTTATAAATTATTAGTTAAAGTGTTACCATTGAATTTATGTGTTCATCTTTAAAGTTGTTGCTAGTAGGTCTAATGGTGGGGCTCATTTTAATTAGGCCACTGTTTTACTTAAATTACAGCTCTGTTGACGATGTATAATTTTAATCGCACAAACGGCGATATACTAATTAAGGATGTTTGAATCAGACGCCTACGGCAGTGATCCTTGGCACTATCCACCTGCCATTGTCGGACGCTTGGTTTTGGCACAGAGTACCCGCCATACACAGTTTCCATTTGCTATCAAGCTCAGATCCTGTGCGCACTTTGAAAAACTGCTGCCAGAAGAAGTAAATGGCTCTCATGTGTCTCGTGAGCGACTGCATCATGCTAATGTCTGGGTGTATCTTTTGAATGAGATATGACTGCATGCGTTATATTGCTTTTGCAATATAAATACCTGTGACTGTATTTTTATTTGCCTGTTAGGCTGTGTGTTTAATATTGTTTAGAAGTGGGTAGGTTTAGGGTAGGGGTGTGTTAAATACCTACGAAAGTATAAATATTTATAAGCAGGGCTGTAGGCAGGGTTTATAATCAATGAGGTGCCAAATTTGAGCTAGTTAGGGGGGTTGGGGGGCATGCTTCCCCGAGAAATTTTTCTCTGTTTCACATCTGTGCATTTCAAGACTTTTGAAGGCCAAAAAAACTGGATAGCAATAGCTTTAAAACCATGTCAGTGGGCAATAGATTATTTGTCAATACCTGCTCTCTCCTCATCTCCACCACTCTTTCTTTTTCTCTCAGTCTCCTTATTTTGCCGTCTCTTCCCCTCCTAAAGCTGAGCTTTGACTGATAGTCTTTTCATTTTTGTTTGTCAAGTCAAGTCATCTTCATTTATATAGTGCTTTTTTACGATACAGATTGTTTCAAAGCATTTTCACAGTGATAATAGGAAAATTAATGGACAGAGATTGTTTTGGCTTTAAAGCAGCTCTAGGAAAAAGTTATTATTGATCCAAAGTAAGTTTTTGATTGAATCACTTCCGTTGTAAAAATCATTAATTATTAGGGGCTGCTTAAATGACACCTTTTTAACTGAGAACAGAAGACTTTTAATGCGTTCTTGCTGTTCATTTACGTGTTTAGTCAATAGGTATGCGTGTTTGAATGTGTATGTGCACAGACACTTAGTCTTTCTTTACAAAGAGACATAGCCAAATTACTTGTCCGGCCTTCATAATACAGAATTATTAGTCATTTCCATGGATCCATGCGAACTGGAATCATTTTGATAACATTTTATCTATACATAGGGAAAGGTGTGACACTGTCACATAAGACACGTGTTTTATCAACTCAATATATATAACATGATGGTTTTATGTATATTTGAGTATTATTTGGGTTATATGTTGTCTTAGCCATTTTATTCCTCTTACTTATTTTAATGTGTGTATGTCTTTAAATGTGTATGGGTCTGCCTGTCATGTGACTGATCACATGACAAGGAACCAGGAAGTAAGCCAGCATAAAGGAGGCAGCATGGCAAACAATCAATCTCTCATTACAAAAATACTAGCTGGACTGTGGAGTTACATTTTATGGACTTACCTTTCCAGCAAATCACATCACTTTTCATTGGATTATCACTTCCGTGGACTTTGTATATACACCGGTGGACACTTTCACATTGGGACTGACATCACGCTAGGATTCTTAAGGACTGTTTTAGGGTATGGTGCAAATGGACTTCACGCTTTTAAACAGCCTAAGTTTTTCTGGTTTTATTGTGTTGTTTTAAGTTCCATGTGAATATTGTAAATACACTTTATTTATTCATTTCTGTTGTCTGTCTCATCTTTTTAAACACTCCAAAAGCTCACACAGTTTAATCTGACCCCATTTTAATCCATGTAAAATCGACTGATAGGGCCGATCGTTACAAAGGAAAGGGAAGGAGGCCTTCACAGGGGATAGTTTAGTTGACACTTCAGGGCTGCGTTGTCGTCGTGTCTAGGTGCAGGTCCTTCATCTCATATGGAATACGGCCTGGATCTGGCAGACTACGGTAAACCTCGGAATAAACAGAGAAAGACTAATATTAGCGTAGACGCCATTCTTCTTATGATGTAGCGAGTAAAAGGATCTACTGCCTGTGGTTGATTTTGATATTCTAGGTATTATCAACTGGCCAGAATTTTGAGATCGCAATAGACGTGAAGGACTATAATGTGTTAAGAGCTCACACAAATACTGGGGAGCTAAACCATTTAGTGCTTTGTAAGTAATTAGCAAGATTTTAAAATTTATACAATGTTTAATAGGGAGCCAATGCAGTGTTGACAGAACCGGGCTAATATGGTCATAATTCCTGGTTCTAGGCTTTCAAATGAAAGATTGGTATCAAAGAGCACACCCAGGTTCCTAACTGATGACGAAGACTTGACAGAACATCCATCAAGTGTTAGACAGTATTTTAGGTTATTACGTACAGAGGTTTTTGGTCCAATAATTAGAATCTCTGTTTTTTCAGAATTAAGTAGTAGGAAATTGCTAGTCATCCAATTTTTTATATCAGCTATGCACTCTGTTAATTTTGTGAATTAGTAAGATTCATCAGGGCACGAAAAAATATAGAGCTGAGTATCATCAGCGTAACAGTGAAAACTAATGTCATGCTTCTTTATATCTCCCAAAGGTAGCATGTACAAGGTGAACAGCAATACTGAGCCTTGTGGTACTCCATACTGAACTTGTGAGCGATATGACATCTCTTTGTTTACTACTACAAACTGATAACAGTCAGATAAGTATGATTTGAAACATGCCAATGCAATTCCACTAATGCCAACATAATTTTCGAGTCTATTCAAAAGAATGTCGTGGTCGATAGTGTCAAATGCAGCACTAAAATCCAGTAACCCTAATAGAGAAATACAGCCACGATCCGATGATAAGAGCAAATCATTTGTATCTATTATCAGAGCTGTCTCAGTACTATGGTACGGTCTAAATCCTGACTTGAAATCCTCACAGATACCATTTCTTTCTAAAAAGGAGCATAGTTGCGAGGATACTGCCTTTTCTAGTATCTTTGACAGAAAAGGTAGATTCGAGATTGGCCTGTAATTGACTAATTCCGTAGGATCAAGTTGGGTTTTTTTAACGAGAGATTTAATAATAATCAGCTTATTTTTTTTTCTGTATGTATCCTAATGACAAAGATGAATTAATGATATTAAAAATAGGATCTGGAAGCACCTCTTTCAGTAGCTTAGTCAGTATAGGGTCTAACATACATGTTGTTGATTTAGATGATTTAACGAGTTTAGACAATTCTTCCTTTCCTATAACAATGAATGAATGGAGTTTTTCATCAGGGACACTACAATGCACTGTCTGATGTGATACTGTAGTAGATGTAGTAGACGGTTGCATGGTTATAATTTTCTCTCTAATATTATCAATCTTGTAAGTAAAGAATTACTTCTGTGCTGTTTGGAAACGTCTGGGGTTGAAGCTTTATTTCTCGTTAATTTAGCCACTGTATCAAATAAATAGGGCTGTGTATTGGCAAGGTCTTCACAATACGATACATAGCACAATACATGGGTCACAATATGATATATCACGATATATCGATATATTGCGACACAATACATATTGCGATATATATATATATATATATATATATATATACACACACATATATAGGCTTAAATTAAAAATGTAAAAAAAAAAAAAAAAATGCAACTTGCTGTGTACCACCTGGGGTATTCTGGTATGTATATCACATTATATTGATAACTCAGCAGGAAAACAAAAAAAATTCTAATTTATTAGCAAAGGTATTTGTATTGCACAGTGTCACTGAACAGTGAACACACTGAAATGTATGAAGTGCATATTGTGTAACTAAACACTTTCAACTAAAGATGTAGATGCCACAAAAATCTTATAAAAATAAATTGCATCAAGTATACAAAATTTATAAAACTAGCTGAAATAGTCAGGATGTAATAACAAAAAATTAAGTGCATTAAGCACACATTCATAAAAATTAAATAGTATTGTAATGAGTGGAATAAAGGTGTGGCCACTTTAAGAATGACCGTTCTCTCTACTGAGCTGTCTACATCGCATATGTGCCACGAATACCGCATGTATACCGGTATATTTCATTTTCTGTTGCTCAGTTGAGTTGTTTTGGTTTAATAAGTAAAGCTGTTGACAGTGGGACATTTGTGGAAGACAGTTATTCGAGTTCATCTTGAGGTTGGAATAAAACGCGAACTGTGAAATTGGTTCTGTGAGTCTGACTGTTCCCTGCTGTAGCTCAAGTTATGTAACGCTGCAATCACATGAGGCGTCGGCGTTAACTTTTTTTTAATTTTTTTTAATTTTTTTTTATTATTGCAATAGCATAGCAAAAGATGACAATAATGAAATACAACTTTTTTTAAGAACAAAGAAAGGCAGGAACAGAACAAAAAAAGAAAAGAGGATTAAAAAAAGTATTAATCATGGTACATGAAAAATCTCATCGATACATTTTTTGTTATTAATTATTCAGTGAACTGATTAAATGTTCTACTTCACATAAGAAATCTATAAAAGTAGGTATTTTCTTAAGAAACCTTTGTTTGTGAAAATAGAATTTTGCCACAAGGATAAGAAAGTTAACAGTAGATTCTAAAGATTTGTTTTGGTTTTCAAAAAAGCAAACAACATCCTTAATGTAAATTGTAAATGTAAATTACAGTTCATATTAACTTTAGAAAAACAATAGGAACTCAAATCTTTCCAGAAAAGTGATGAAACATTACATGAGAAAAATAAATTACAAATATATTCACTTTCTTTTTGGTGCATATATCAGCTACAAAACAAAATTTCGACACAAAAGCATTACAAGGGTATATGTTATGCAAAATTTTAAAATTCACTTCTTTCACTTTATTGGGTATACAGTATTTATATGGTAATAACCATGTTTTCCTCCATTGAATGTTATCTATTTTAGAACCCCAAAAAACGTCTCAGGTTACGTATGTAACCATAGTTCCCTGAGAACAGGGAACGAGACTCTGCGTTTGATCACACTATGGGGAACGTCACACGTGAGCTGATGTCTGAAAGCCAAGTATCAAAAAACTCCAATCATATTGGCCGGCGACAGCCTATGACGTCATCATAGCACGACCCATAAGTATATAAGGAGCGCCTAGAGAACCAGTCAGTACCTTATCGTCTTGAGGGACTGTTCAGCAGGCAGCCCCGAAGCATGGCATGGCAACGCAGAGTCTCGTTCCCTGTTCTCAGGGAACTATGGTTACATACGTAACCTGAGATGTTCCCTTTCGAAGGGAACTTCAACTCTGCATTTGATCACGCTATGGGGAACGATATACCCACGCCGCCATGCTTAAGGAGAGTGCATGCCAAAAGATGGCTAGACAAACGTCAAGCAGTTTCGAAGGAAACGCCAGAGCAACTCACCCTCGGGTCACACAAGGCTGTCAGTGACAGCATTCCCTACGGCCAACAGCCCCAGCTAAGCCTCAAAGAAGCCTTCCGTAGGAAGCCTACCAAGGCCGCTCAGGCTTCTGGGACCAAATTTTCCAAGGAAAAGAGGTCCCTTAAAGGGAATGTGGCCAGGGAACCGAAAGGAGCCCCGGCCAGTCACTAGAGGGGAACGAAGTCACCTCCAATGCCACCATGGAGGCCGACCTGGTCTGATGAAGGACAAACTTAGTCTTGGCCAACCCTGTCTGAATACAGAATCTCAATAACGCATTCTTCAGAGAAGAGAGCAAGTAAGAGCGACTGCGAGAGGGGCAGTAAGCAACTCAAACCCACGCGCAGAGACGGGCATCCTGGAGAGCAGAACTCTGAGTGCTATAAACCCTCGTATTGAGGGGAGTATGATCCGCTCATCCTAGGATCTACTCAGCGCTTGATTATTTGCACTGACCTGTGCAGCGCTGCCGACGACTACCGTAAAGCCGAACGCGCATTGATAGGCGTGCTCTTACACTCTCGCTCTGGTCGATGTGACCCGTCCAATCCTGATTGCTTGATTGCTCCTGTCTGCCTCGCTGCTCAGATTGGTTTGCGTCTGTAACTCTGTATAGCTTTGTATTGAATCTCTTACTTTTATTCATTGTTGCTTATTTTACTTTATTATTTTTTTATTACCTTATATGTAATATTGCCTACCACACTAATCTGACGTCGCTAGCTTGTAATCTTTGAATCTAAATCGCTGTTACAACGCGTTTGCATTTGCAGCGCTAGCTTGTTAACTTGTTAACAGTCTCTCGCGCGCTCCTTTTTCAACGCGTTCTTCAAACAGCTGTGGTAAGTCGGATCAGTCTACAAACACGGTGAGTCATGTCATCCTCTCCTACCTGTTCCATTTGCCACATGTTCACCATAGCTCTCTCTGTCAGCGACGAGGGATTTACATGTCATAAATGTAGGGAAATAGTCAGGCTGACAGAGAGAATCTCAGAATTAGAGACACGCATCCAAACTTTAATCGAGGATAGTAAGAATGCAAGGGCTTCAGATACTGTTTTGGATGCGACTAGCTTAGTGAACTCTGTACATTGTTCGGTTCCGGCTGTAGAGCCTGCGCAGCAGGGCACTTGGGTAACTGTGAGGCGGCCTAGCCGCGGAAAACACCACTCTTCCGTTCCAATAAGAACATCAAACAAGTTCTCCCCACACAGTGACGCACCCACTGAGAATCCTGTTGAAAGTGCCCTAGTTATTGGCGATTCTATTACACGGAACGTGAAAATAGAGACACCAGCCACCATAGTCACATGTTTGCCGGGAGCCAGAGCACCTGACATCAAAGCAAATTTAAAAGTGCTGGCTAATGCTAATCGTAAATACTCTAAGATTATTATTCACGTCGGCACTAATGATGTTCGACTTCGCCAGTCGGAGATCACTAAAAATAACATTAAAGAGGTGTGTGAACTCGCAAGTACAATGTCAGGAGAAGTAATTTGCTCTGGCCCCCTTCCTGTTCGTCGGAGTGATCAGATAGTTAGCAGATTATCATCACTCAATGGCTGGCTGTCTAAGTGGTGTCCGCAAAATAATATAGGTTTCA
The DNA here is from genome assembly GCA_039654765.1 of Mylopharyngodon piceus. NCBI lineage: Eukaryota > Metazoa > Chordata > Actinopteri > Cypriniformes > Xenocyprididae > Mylopharyngodon > Mylopharyngodon piceus. Next base: position 1,579,126 of record CM077451.1, read on the forward strand.
TAGACAATTGGAAAAGTTTTTGGGGCAGACCTGACCTGTTGAAAAGAGATGGTATTCATCGCTTCAGGGATGGTGCTGCTCTTCTCTCTAGTAATATGGCACATAGTCTTAGAGCTGAAACATGACAAACTGGGGCCCAAGTCAGGAAGCAGACAGACTGGCTAAACCGACCGTCTGCTAGCTGCCTCACGTTACAGAAGTCAGATAATTCAGATAACTCCCAACACATAGAAACCCTTACACCTAGATATTTTCAAATAGAGACTGTGTCTGTACCCCGAATTAGTAAAAACAAAAAACTTCCAAACCAATTTAATGGTAAAAATTTAATTGATGTTCAACAAATAAAAAATAGAGATAATAATGCAAAACAAATGATAAAACTCGGGTTGTTAAATATTAGATCCCTTTCTTCAAAATCACTTATTGTTAATGATATTATCAAAGATAATAATCTAGATGTGCTGTGTTTGACAGAAACTTGGCTAAAACCGGATGATTACATTACTTTAAATGAGTCTAGTCCTCAAGGTTATGATTATCGACACAATGCCCGTCAGAAAGGCAAAGGGGGAGGTGTTGCTGTAATCTATAGTAATACTTACAGTATTAGTCAGAAGTCTTTCAAATATAATTCCTTCGAAGTGATGGTACTTTACGTAACATTATCAAAGAATTTGCTGACTTTCTATCGGAGTTAGTACTAGCTGCAGATAAAGTCCTTGTTGTTGGTGATTTTAATATCCATGTAGATAATAAAAAAGACACATTAGGATTGGCATTTGCAGATATTCTAAACTCTATTGGTGTTAGACAACACGTGTCAGGACCCACTCATTGTCGTAATTATACTTTAGATCTAATATTGTCACATGGAATCGATATTGATGCTGTTGAAATTCTGCAGCAGAGCGATGACATCTCAGATCATTATCTAGTCTCGTGTATACTACATTTAGTCAAGGCGGCTAAACTGCCTCCATGCCATAAATATGGTAGAACCATCACTTCTACCACTAAAGATCGCTTTATAAATAATCTTCCTGATCAGTTTCATCGCCTTAGCATACCAGAAAGCTTAGAAGACCTCGATGTTGCAACAGAAACTATTGCCTCTGTCTTTTCCAGCACATTAGACTCAGTTGCTCCTTTGCGCTTAAAAAAGTTTAAGGAAATTAATCCAATGCCATGGTACATTGAGCACACTCGGGCCCTAAAGTTGGCAGCCAGAAAAATGGAGCGCAGCTGGAAGAAAACAAAACTAGAAGTATTTCGAATTTTGTGGAGAGAGAGAAACAGAGATTCTAATTTTTGGACCAAAAACTTCTTCACGTAATAACCTAGAATACTGTCTAACACTTGATGGCTGCTCTGTTAAGTCTTCGTCGTCAGTTAGGAACCTGGGTGTGCTCTTTGATACCAATCTTTCATTTGAAGGCCATGTTACTAGCATCTGTAAAACCGCATTCTTCCATCTTAAAAATATATCTAAACTACGACATATGCTCTCAATGAAAAATGCAGAACAGTTAGTTCATGCGTTCATGACCTCAAGGCTAGATTACTGTAACGCTTTACTGGGTGGTTGTTCTGCTCGCCTGATAAATAAACTACAGCTCGTACAAAATGCAGCAGCTAGAGTTCTTACTAGAACTAGGAAGTATGACCATATTAGCCCAGTTCTGTCAACACTGCATTGGCTTCCTGTTAAACATCGTATAGATTTTAAAATCTTGCTAATTGCTTACAAAGCACTAAATGGTTTAGCTCCCCAGTACCTGAGCGAGCTCCTAATTCATTATAGTCCTTCACGTCTATTGCGATCTCAGAATTCAGGCCAGCTGATAATACCTAGAATATCAAAATCAACCGCAGGCAGTAGATCCTTCTCCTATTTGGCACCTAAACTCTGGAACAATCTTCCTAGCATTGTTCGGGAAGCAGACACACTCTGTCAGTTTAAATCTAGACTAAAAACGCATTTCTTTAACCTGGCATACACAACACATTACCAATTTATATTTTCAAATCCGTTAAAGGATTATTAGGCTGCATAAATTAGGTCAGCCGGAACCGGGAACACTTCCTATAACACCTGATGTACTCGTTACATCAGAAGAAGAATGGCATCTACGCTAATATTAGTCTTTCTGGTTATCCCGAGGTTCACCGTAGTCAACCGGATCCGGGCTGTATCCAGGTGAGACCAAGGACCTGCGCCTTGACACGACCACAACGCAGCCCTGAAGTATCAGCAGAGACTGAGTCAACTAGATCACCCACTGTGAGGGCCTCATCGACACGACAGCCATGACACAGTTTTTTTTTTTTTTTACCTTTATTTATATAGCGCTTTTTACAATGTAGATTGTGTCAAAGCAGCTTTACATTGATAACTGGTACATTATTTGGCTGCACAGCAGCTCTTAAAGAATAGTGTCAATGCAGGTAGATCAAAGCACTGTTGAATATCAAATGTCAAGTCAAATGTTAAGTGTCCCCAACTAAGCAAGCCAAAGGCGACAGCGGCAAGGAACCCAAACTCCATCAGGTGACATCAGGTGGCAGACAAGTGGCAAATAGGTGTTTAAATGGAGAAAAAAACCTTGGGAGAAACCAGGCTTAGTCGGGGGGCCAGTTCTCCTCTGGCCAACAGTGCTTTGTTACGATTCAGGTTGCCATCGTAAGTCCAATAGGATCGCAACATTCAAAGTATTTATTCCAGTTCCATCCAATTGAGGATCGTATTCATCACGCCGGTGTGGACGGTTGTTGAGGAACTGTGTCGTGGCTGTCGTGTCAATGAGGCCCTCACAGTGGATGATCTAGTTGACTCAATCTCTGCTGATACTTCAGGGCTGCGTTGTGGTCGTGTCAAGGCGCAGGTCCTTGGTCTCACCTGGATACGGCCCGGATCCGGTTGACTACGGTGAACCTCGGGATAACCAGAAAGACTAATATTAGCGTAGATGCCATTCTTCTTCTGATGTAACGAGTACATCATGTGTTATAGGAAGTGTTCCCGGTTCCGGCTGACCTAATTTATGCAGCCTAATAATCCTTTAACGGATTTGAAAATATAAATTGGTAATGTGTTATGTGTATGCCAGGTTAAAGAAATGCGTTTTTAGTCTAGATTTAAACTGACAGAGTGTGTCTGCTTCCCGAACAATGCTAGGAAGATTGTTCCAGAGTTTAGGTGCCAAATAGGAGAAGGATCTACCGCCTGCGGTTGATTTTGATATTCTAGGTATTATCAGCTGGCCTGAATTCTGAGATCGCAATAGACGTGAAGGACTATAATGAATTAGGAGCTCGCTCAGGTACTGGGGAGCTAAACCATTTAGTGCTTTGTAAGCAATTAGCAAGATTTTAAAATCTATACGATGTTTAACAGGAAGCCAATGCAGTGTTGACAGAACTGGGCTAATATGGTCATACTTCCTAGTTCTAGTAAGAACTCTAGCTGCTGCATTTTGTACGAGCTGTAGTTTATTTATCAGGCGAGCAGAACAACCACCCAGTAAAGCGTTACAGTAATCTAGCCTTGAGGTCATGAACGCATGAACTAACTGTTCTGCATTTTTCATTGAGAGCATATGCCGTAGTTTAGATATATTTTTAAGATGGAAGAATGCGGTTTTACAGATGCTAGTAACATGGCCTTCTAATGAAAGATTGGTATCAAAGAGCACACCCAGTTCCTCAACAACCGTCCATACCGGCGTGATGAATACGATCCTCAATTGGATGAAACTGGAATAAATACTTTGAATGTTGCGATCCTATTGGACTTACCATGGCAACCTGAATTGTAACAAAGCACTGTTGGCCAGAGGAGAACTGGCCCCCCGACTAAGCCTGGTGTCTCCCAAGGTTTTTTTCTCCATTTAAACACCTATTTGCCACTTGTCTGCCACCTGATGTCACCTTATGGAGTTTGGGTTCCTTGTCGCTGTTGCCTTTGGCTTGCTTAGTTGGGGACACTTGACATTTGACTTGACATTTGATATTCAACAGTGCTTTGATCTGCCTGCATTGACACTATTCTTTAAGAGCTGCTGTGCAGCCAAATAATGTACCAGTTATCAATGTAAAGCTGCTTTGACACAATCTACATTGTAAAAAGTGCTATATAAATAAAGGTGACTTGACTTGACTGAGGAGGCTGTGCACTAGGGAACCCTGATACAGGGGAGCACAAACCAGCCTGGGGCTGATCCTCAACGGGAGGCCTCATGGAAGCCTTCACCAATGATCAGCTTAGGGAGCTAAGCACTATTACACAGACAACCCTAGCAGGGAAGTACAAAGCTCGACCTAACAGGTAGACCATACTGTGGGCATATAACCATGGAGGCCAGAAGGGGCCTACATCATGATAGTAGTTCTATGTGGAGTAAGACTCACATAAGCTAAAGTACTCTGTCACAACAGTAGGACATTCAATGGTGGCCTGCGAAGGCCACCTTGAACACCTATCTTGCTGGAAGCAAGAAACATGACTTCCGTAACAGCAAAATTAGACTGTAAAGTGCCCACATAACAGTCCACCTAACACAATCCAACAAGCAATGCACTCGGTAAAAGAACCTTTTTTAAAGCAAGAGGAGTACAACATACACCATCACACACTAAGGAAGGCCCCAAAGACAGGCCTATGACCTCAGCAGACACGTGGTATCAGCTCGTGGCAGTGTTTCAAGCACCTGGGAGGACAAATAACCGAACCATAAGGAGGTTAAATTATCACCTGGGGCCCTGGCCAACCAGAAATGTACTCAGTAAAACACTTGTAACTCTCTCAGCGAGAGGAGTACACCATTACATACACCAGAATGTTCAAAAGGTGGCCCAGAGGGCCTAATACCTGTAAAACATACGGCGTTAGTCTAGTGGCCATTAGGGTTCTAGGAGCAAGAAATAGAACCAACCTAAATACTAGGTAGCTATTTAGCTCAACTAGAGTTAAAACCCAAACTCAAGGAAGCGATGTAGAAAAACCAAACCTCAGTAAGGTTTTACCACAAAACTCACCCTGAGAGGTCAGCCACTCAGTAACGTACTCCGTAAAAGCACCTTTTACTCTCAAAGTGAGAGGAGTACACAACTGAACTCCAACGCGCTACACAGGAGGCCCAGAGGGCCTACACTTGCAAACACGTGGCATCAGCTAGTGGCGACAATGACCATACCAGCCAGCTGGCCATGCACTCAGTGAAAAACCACATATCATACTAAAACAGAAGGAGTGCATACTCTGCCACCATACTCTACGAGAGGCCTGAACTAAGGCCTACTCTTAGCAGAGGTGGGGCGTGGCCAATGGTGGTAATGGACCAAATTCACAAGCATCGTGCCAACATGTCCGCTAAAAAGGAGGCCTCATGGGACCTTTGAGTTCAGCAACACGTGGCGTTCAGCTCGTTTGAACATATAGACACAAAACTGTGCCAACATGTAAACTAAAAAGGAGGCCTGTTAGGGCCTACCACTTCAGTGACACGTGGCGCCAGCTAGTGAATATAAGGGACCAAGCTCAAAGGGAACCAGCTCTAACCCAACACCAGTTGTGGGAAGCTCACTACAACCTGAGCTACAGTCTACACATTCCAAAAGGCAATGTACCCTAATAAAAGTGACTACAGGGAACCAATAAATGCCAACATGGTCTAAGGGAGGCCTACCAAAGCCTACTACCTCAAACAGACACGAGCATAAACCTGTGGCAGTGCAAAATTATGTGAGCAAACTCATGATCACATAACAACAGCACTTGAGAAACACAATCTGCTAAACTAGAAGGAGGCTAAAAACATTAGAGCCTACAACTCCAAAGTTATATGCAATATAGCTGTTGTACAGATCACCAAAGGGAGCTAATAGAAACCAGACTGTGAAAGCGGTTCTAACACTACCCTGAGTATGCAATCCAACAGGTGATGCACTCAGTGACACACAATAAACCCTAACTGGGGAGAATAATAGTCACCATGCTCTTAAATAGAGGCTGATTTCACAAGCCTACTATTATGAGAACAGGTGCTAACCTGTGGCAGCACTAGAGTAAAGCTCACACAAACAAATGTAGGGCAAAAGGCTAGAACTCAAAGCAAACACAATGCTTTGAAATACATGCCATTCTAAGGATAAATGCTCTCACCAAACAGATTTAGCAAATCTGTACTGAGCCCTAGAGGACGGAGGCTAAAAAGCTAGCACCGTCAACTCAAACTTGAAAGGAAAATCAAGTGGCTCAGGGGAAAACAGTTCATAGCATGAAAAAAGTTCTAGAAAGTGGGGCCTAGCGTACACTGCATAACTTATCTTACGCAAAGATAAGGCCTACCACCTGAGAAAAACAGCACCAGGGAGTCTAATAACAGTCTACAACCTTAGCTGTTAACTCATCAATTGCACCTACATGAACAAGGGGAAATGGGCATACGGCCTAACAACTCCCTCAGGAGGAGGAGGCCAGAACTAGGAACTATACAACCTCGCTCTAGCCTGGCCGCTAAGCTGCGGGCCTACAGGGCCACACGCCTAGTAAAGCCTGGGCTTCACCTCCAAATCTCATGGATAAGAGAAAGAAAGCAAAGCTCACAAGCAAACAATGTCAGGCGGCCGATTAAGGCCGACCTAAACACAGATACTAACTGAAGTGACGAGTGCTAACTCAAACTACTCTAGCAAACAGTAGATGAGAAGCTACTCTAAACAACAGGTGGCTAAGAGGCGGCCATTTTGTGGCCTGCACAATATATCATACTAGCCAACCTATCAAACTTCAGTTTGCCCAAAAACCCCTTACTTTTTCTGATTACATACTCAGGAAAACTATACAGGAACACAAGGTCAACATATTTAGAAATAGAAATATAGACCCAGCTCACTTTCCTGCGGCTCGAAGACCAAAGACGACTCCTTCCCTTTTCTTTAACAAGGAGGGATGGAATCTAGGGTTCTTTAAAGCCTAAAAGAGCCTCTTACACTATCAAGCCAGAAGGCGGGCCTTAGAAAAATATTATCAAAGGCCCAGCCGTCAGCCTGACTGTAAAAGAAGCGCCCGAATATGTTAAATCCAAAACCCAGGAGGCGGAGGAAGAAGGGGCGAGGGCAGATATAAAGTCGCCCTCGCAACGAGAGGGAATCGATTACCGACGCTACTGGCGTATGTGATCGATCACCTCCCTTAAAACCTGCTTCTTCCTCCTTGAGTCCAGCCGTCTCTGCGCCTTGCTCCGAAAAGGAGGAGGCGCCCGAGCGGCCATACTGGACCTCTGGCCCTGTCTCTGAGCCTCAGCTCGAGACGGACCAGCCTCCTGACTAACTACATGCTCAGGAAAAACTATACAGGAAAACAAGGTCTTATTTTAAAACATAAAATATAGACCCAGCTTACGTTCCTGCGGCTCAAAGACCGAAGATTCCTCATACTCCTTTTTCTCTACATGAAAGGATAAAATCTATATCTATATATATATATATATATATATATATAGGAGGTGGAAGAAGAAGAGAAGAGGGTAGATGTAAAACGCCCTATGCAGCTGGGGGATCGATTACAAACGCAGCGGTGTTTACAATTGATCACCCATCTCACTCTCGCTTCTTCCTCCTCCCGTCTGTCTGGGCTCAGATACAAATCTGAACGGCTTGGGGTTTTTCAAACTGCTCGTCGAGCCGTCCGCGTGCGGCCCCTTTCTTAACGCGCCCTAACGGCAGCCGCAGCCTGCCAGAAGCGCGTCCCAAAAACACCAGCAGCTCCGCATACACAACAGCCAGAGGAGCGCTCGCTGCCGGACGCGATGACGTCAAACACGGACGTCATCGTCATCCAACAACTCATTCTCGTCAGCCCCGGGGGAGCTGAGAGAGAATACAACTCTCTCAAACTTCCCAACGAGCTCACCTGCAAGCCCCATGATTGCAGCCGCCGTTTTGCCTCAGCACAAACGGGGCCAGAATCACCAGGCACAGATGCGGACACCTCTTCCCTCGAGAAGAGTGCCAAACGAGAACGGAGCGTCCCAATAGGGAGACGCTCACAGTAAATAACAGAAAACACACAGACAGCGCCCTCAAGCACTGTCTATGCGCGCTCCTCTCCCAGACAGAAAATGCCCAGAAATGTGTAAATCAAGTGTCAAAACCTGGGACACGGATGAACACACTCTCTTGAAACGTTTGTAAGGCATAATATAGATTCCCTTACCGGAGTGATACAATCACAATCAGACAGAACAGTCCCGAAAGACGAGAAGATACTGACTGGCTCTCTAGGCGCTCCTTATATACTTCCGGGTCGCGCTATGATGACGTAATAGGCTGTCGCCGGCCAATATGATTGGAAATTTTTGATACTTGGCTTTTAGACATCGGCTCACGTGTGACGTTCCCCATAGCGTGATCAAACGCAGAGTTGAAGTTCCCTTCGAAAAGGGAAATTTCCCTTTTGGAGAAATTGAGTTACGAGATTGAGAAAGTTGATGAATAAATTTATTATTACATTCTTTACTTAAAAGCGAAACACCTCCCAAACATAAATGTGAAAGTTGTTTTGAGCATGACTCATGGGTAAGGGAAGCTTTCATCAGACATATTAAACCATCAGGAATCGCCTTTATAACAGAGTTAAATTCTTTAAACGGAACGGGACATTGATGGATATTCATAAAACATTCATAAGATAGCAAATCACCATTAGAGTTGAATAGATCAGCAACAAAAATTATGTTTTTATTAAACCATTTATCAAAAAAGACTGATCTATTTCTAATTTTAATATCCAAATTATTCCATAAGATGGTTTTGTGGGGGGAAAAGTTGTGGTTGTAAACCAGTTTCCAGGCTAACAAAGCTTGTTGATGAAATCTGGCCAGTTTAATAGGTAATTTACCAGTGGAGTAATTGCATTTCATCAAAAAAGAAAGGCCACCTACCCTATTAAATATATTATTACTGTACAAAATTATTCCTAAGTTCTCCCTTTTGTATAGATGGTGATGAAACTGAAAGACTAACACTTGTGTAGGTGTTCAGCTTACATCTAATTATTTTGACTGTATTTGATTTTTTTTTAGATTCAGAATATATTTCAATATGGTGTTACTGTAGAAATGTAGCAAATTTCAGTCTTACTCATTTTTGTGTTGTGTTAGGTCTTGAACTTAAGTTGAACAGTTTTGTAAAGAGTATGTAACCATGTGTAAATCGGCCTGTATAGAACATAAAGCTTGGTGATGTTTGTGTCTAAGTGAGAAATGAATTGTATGTTACATGACAAAAAGTTATTTGTCATGTAACAAACTGCAGTGAATTATAAACAGTAAACAGTGTCATTCTTGTTTTGTAAAGAAATTTTACAAAAGAAAACATTATGTAATCTTCCTGTTTTTTGACAAAGTGACAAAGTGTGTTTGTTGGGGGAAACCTTTTTCTAGTCTTGTGAATAATGACTTGATTTGACACATGAATGAAGTATTTTAGTAGTTTTAGTACATTTTGAATGTGAAATTAACTGTTGTGAAGCTGAAAGTTGGTACGGTAATTTTTTTTTAAAACTCTTCACTCAGTTCTAAATATTGAGAAATGTGTCCTAGCGGTGGTAAAAATTGTTTTAATTTAATTTGGGTAAATCTTCTCTATAGTTTATTTGAGAAGTTCCACAGATTCTTAGACATTGGTAACAGTATTGGTAGTTAGTGAGCTCCTTTGTCTGTACCTCACCTGTGATAAACTGGCCTTTTTGAAGCCTTCCTGTATTGAAATGTAAATTGCCAGCGGGGGTAGTGCAGAAAACGCAATCCAAACCCAATCCTGAATACACATGAAATTACCTATGTTAAAATATCAAGGATAATGAGTTATGGCCAAATCATTCAATTTTTAGACTACAGTTTTAAATGGTTTCTTAAACAAAAAGAGTTTGTTTGACTCATTAAGTTTTTAGTTTTATCTCTGTGACTTTCTCACTGCATCCAAACCTTTAAGTTGATTTGGAGCTTTTTCAAAAAATATCTGTGCTATCATGTCTGCTATTTCATAAAGAAACCTTGCTGCCATTTGTGCAGCACTGTAACACTACAGAATTTGTAGTGTCTTATTCACCCAGTTCACCAAACCAACTTTTTTAGCTTCACAGCAGTTAATTTCATATTCAAAACGCACTAAAACTACCAAAACACAATTCATTTCTCAAATCAAGTCATTCTTCCAGAACACTAGCAAAGGTTTCACCCAAAAAAACACACTTTGTCACTCATAAAACACAGACTTAAAAACACTATCGACAGGCATTATACTTTTTTTTTTTTTTTTTTGCTGTTCAGAATTCACTGCAATTTGTTACAAGGTCCATGTTTGCATTACAGTACAATTTTTCCACCTAAGTTTCCCCTTGTGTATAGATGGTAATGAAACTGAAAGATGAATACCTGTGTAGGTGTTCAGCTACATCTAATTGTTTTGATAGTATTTTATGTTTTAAATTTGGAATATATTTCAATATGGTATTACTGTAGAAAATTCTGTCTTTTTCAATGTCGTAATAATGTGTTCAATCTTTTAAACTACATGAATACATCTTTCACTTAGACACAACCACTGCCAAAACTATATACAGGGCCTAAAACTAACTTTTTGCCACATCTGCCTATGGCCGGTGACTTAAGAAAATTTTCCAGCCATAAATATTTTTTTCTGGCCATGAAACTGTTTTTGCTAAAACAAGCAGTGATGACGCCAACATTTTAGATACCAGTGAAGATTCACAATTCTCTATTCCAATTTCAAGACCACATCTAAAACCACTAGCCTAACTAATATAAATGTAAAACATTATTAAAGACAAATAAACAGTCAGTAATAAAATAACAAATAATCAAATAACAAGCAAAAGCACCAATAAATACAAATGATATCCAAATGATACAAATAAAATGAACCATGCTTTTCAGGTTTTTCAGGTAGGTCTAACAGTAGTTTTCAGATACAGAAATTAAATAAAAGTAAGGAAATGTAATATAACACTGCATAGCCTTCACTGTAAATTAAACATCCTTATTAATGAATACTTATTAAAGTTACAAAAGTTATTCAGTCAACAGAAGTGAGGGATAATTTTCTTTGGCCTTTGTTGTTTGATTAACATTAAAAACAATGCATGGATCTACTATACTGATACTGTATATTAAGACCTAACCAACTATGTTTACTGGGATACTCGCTATTTTTTGACATATTTTTTAATTAATTTGTCCACTTAAGAGCAAAATGTCATGCAAGACAGCTCAGTTTAATATTTGTGGGCTGTCAAGAGATGCTGATTTTTGGGCATGCGCTTGTTTGCCCACACAAAACTTTCCTCACAGCACACGAAATGAGCTCCCTTTTGTGCCTTCTTGCACTTGAATATTTAAATTGTCAAGGCTTAAACTCTCTTGATGATGCAGATTGGCCAGTTAGCTGTTCCAATTGTCATTTATGTTTGTTCACGTTCATGCTTTGTTAGAATTCATAAAAATGTTACCAGCCAACTGGCGTGTGGCACCGTTTTATACGCTCACCAACACCAATTTTTACTCACATTTGGCGGTTGGCAAGTATTAATTTTAGGCCTTGTCTATACGTACTTGCTCTTTTCAAAACTGTTTAACTTAAGTTCAAACCCGAACATATTACATTAAATAAGACATCAATTTGCTATATTTCTTCAGTAATATCATATTAAAATATATTTTCAGAATCTAAAAAATGATCTATCAAAATACTATCAAAACAATTAGATGTTGCTGAACATCAGTGATGTACTCATGTCCTCAGTGATAATCTGATAATATTTAGTTAATCTAAATTGTCATAAAACCAGACAATACATAAAGCCTGCTGTTTGAAAATCAAAATTCAAAGTTTTATGTTGATTATTGCATCTAAATATTAAACAGTTGGCTCAACTTAAATTTAAATTTTAAAGTTGACCTGAAACTAAAAGTTAATTGAGCCAACTAATTTTGCAGCAATGCAGCAAGTCAACATAAAATTTTGAGATCTGACCTCCAAAATCTTTACAGTGTGTTTGTGATAGCAAGAAATGACAAAGCAATCAAACAGTTGTCACACTTTACCATCTAACAGTGGACTCTAACAGAGTCAAGTTGTTTAACAGAATGACTGTTCATTATATAAAGTGATGACCTGCAATTGTTACCTTAAAGTGCTATTTCTGCTTGATTTAACCCATAAAACATTGTTTTGTTGGTATATACTGATGTATGTACATTGGTTTATTGACCATGGTTGGTTTATTGATGTTAAATAATATTTTTGACTTGAACAAAATAAGTTAATTTACCTTTTTAGGTTACCATTTTTTATTTATCATTCTAAGCCCAAAAGTTAAAGTGTACATGGTGCAGTTCAGAAGCAGCAGCATGTGCATGTTACAGTGATTTCACTACACAAAAGGACACTGGTCCCCTGTTAGATGGTAAAGTGCAACACCTGTTTGGATGCCTTTACAACCTTTATAACCTTGCCTTTATTTTGGCTTAAAACTCAGTTTTATGTTGATTATTTAATTGAAAATCTTCAGTTGGTTCAATTAAAGTGCCCGTGTTAAAAAAAAATTGAGTTCATATTAGGGATGACCATAATTAAACAACCGATTAATACCTGTAGTAAACAATTTAAGTAATTTTTAAAGTAAAGTAATATGCTACAAGTATCAGTCAAAATTGTGTTTTTGAGAGAAAAAAAAAAACATAAGTTGTGTATGTCATATTTTACTTTAACATTCAGAAATGTAAAATATGTATCGTTTACAAATGAACACCAAACATAATATGCTATTTTATAAAATAAAAAAGATAAAAAAAGTGCTGCTTTATGCTGCTATTTGCACATGTAAAACTAAACCTTTGTGGTATTTTAATGGGTCACAGACACTTATCCATTATAATTTAATTCTAATTTAACCTTCTAATCTTTTCGGTTAACAGATAATGATCGGTTAAAAGGCATCGGCTGTCAGTCAGGAAAAAAACATCCAAAATGAACATCCCTACTTCATATATTTCAATTATCAACAAAAATGTTGAGATCTGAACTCCAAAATCTTTACAGAGTATTTGTGATGGCACAAAGTTAGTTAATTTGCCATTATAATAACAGGTTACCATAATTTTTTATTCACCATTCCGAGCCCATTTTCACACAGGTTAAAGTGTACATGGTAAAGTTAAGCAGCAGCAACATGTGCATGTTATAGTGATTTCATTACACAAAAGGACACTGGTGCCCTGTTAGATGGTAATGTTTGACACCTGTTTGGTTGGCTTTACATTTAGCAATATTTCGTAATCTGATTAGCTCTGAATGTAACAGCAATGTTCATAATAAAACTAAAACACCAGTTCTTGCCATTAAAAACAAACAAACAAACAAAAAAAAACTCTAGAAATATTTTGAAGGTTTTATGTTGATTGTTGCATTGAAAATTTTCAGTTGGTTCAACTAACGTGCCAGTGTTAAAAGACATTGTTCACATAATTTAATTGAAATAACTGACAACTTAAAACTTATGTTTTAAGTCAACATAAAATTGAGGTCTGACCTCCAAAATCTTTACAGTTTGTTTGTGATGGTAAGAAATGGCAAAGCAACCAAACAGATGTCACAATTTACCATCTAACAGGGGACCAAAGGCATTTTGTTTATTCACTTATCCATGCCAGAATATTAACTCTAGTTAAACTGTGCATGCTAAATGAGCAGTTTAAGCTGACACAAGTAATTTTTCTTGTAACTCAGAGTTTACTGTTGTACCCCATATAACTAAATATAATGCCATCCATACAAACCCAGACACTTAAAAAGCACTTAAAAGCCTTCTACGTCAAGGTCAAAGTTCAAAATTATGAGTTGACTGTTTTATTGAAGATCTTCAGTTGGTTCAACTAAAGTGCCTGTGTGAAAAGACATTCAGTTCACATAATTTGATTAAGCCAGCTGAACATTTTCAATGCAGCAAGTTGATATAAAATTTTGAATCTTCACCTGATATAGTGCGACACCTGTTCAGTTGCTTTGTTTTTTGTTTTGTTTGTTCCCTCTATTGATGGCAGTTATATTTAATTTTATACTGGATGAGTATATATTTTGAAATACTTACTGTTTAAAATTTCAATTTTAAATAAAATTTCATATATTAATGTAATGCAAAGTTTGAAGCTAGTAAGTTTTAGGCTTCCACTGCCATGCCAATCAGGGCTCACAGCACTCATAAAGCATATTTGACAACCACTGACCAGTCAGTTTGAGTGACAGCACCCAGAAATTAGGGGCCATAAATTAAGCCATAAATTAAGGCCATAAATCATCATTCTGACACAAAGTGTATGTTATTCTACTTATCTTTACTTGGGGCATTTGGAAACAAAGCTTGCCTATTTCCAAAAGTAATCACATGCATCTCTGATAATTATATTCTCTGTGCGTTGAAAAAAAACATAGATTAAACACACTCGCTACAGACACACCTCAAAGCGGAGGCGTTATAGCGTTGCCAGCGGCACTGAGTGGAGTTTTGCCGCTGTAGTGGACACTCACCGTTATGGCATCATCCCCTCCGAAACCGTGACGCGAGCACTGCCTCGACTGCACAAAATTTTCTTTAATCTTTAAAGTGCTGGAAAAGAGAGAGTCAATAGTTTCTGTTGCAACATCGAGTTCTTCTAAGCTATCTGGTATGCTGAGGAGATGAAACTGATCAGGAAGTTTATTTATAAAGCAATCTTTAGTGGTAGAAGTGATGGTTCTATCATATTTGTAACCGGGAGTCGGCTTTGCAGCCTTGGCTAAATGAAGTATACATGAGACTAGATAATGATCTGAGATGCCATCGCTCTGCTGCAGAATTTCAACGGCATCAATATCGATTCCATGTGACAATATTACAGTTTTTTTAATTGCTTTGGTGCAGTTTTCACAACCAATTGGTACATTTTCAAAACTCTTAGTACTAATATCACAACAGATAATGAAAAGTGCACTTTTTTCAAACATTTCAGCATATTTTCAATTGTGTTAGTACAATACACAAAATCACAAAGTATCCTTTTCACAACACAAAATAAGTGTTTCATCTATATAAATGTTTCATTCACAGTAACTGCCTTTCATAATGCTATTACTATCAAACTTTTGATTTGCATCTCTTTTCATTTAGTTTAAAACATTTGTCTATAGTTTAATCCAGCTGATCTTAATGGTTAATCAATGGATCATTTGGTACACCTATAGATTTCTATAGATATTGATTCTATAGGCATAGTTTCTATAGAACTTATCTGCAATTTCGGATATGGATAACCAAATGAATTATAAGCAATTTATCTTAGATAATGACCACAATTTTCAAAGTGTGTGTCTGTGTGGTCCTGGTAAACATTGCGTTGTGAACCAAATGTCCCAACAAGGATGGTAATTATAGACCTTGTTTGGACATTTTTTTTTTTTTTTTTTGGTCCCCATGAGGAAAACAGCCTATAAAACAGCCTATAAATCATCAGAATGATCTTTTTTGAAAATCTAAAACAACCAACGTGTGTGTGTGTGTGTGAGTGAGTGAGTGAGTGAGAGAGAGAGAGGGGGGGGGGGGGGGATTTGAAATTTGTGAACAGAGCAGTACAGAGTAAGGGAAAAGAAACAGTCTGTATAACTTCAGATTGATCAGAGATGCATCAGAAGAAGGGAGACAGATGGCATCGTTTTACATTATAGTATGCCATGTGATACTGTAAACAGATTACTATGGTAGAGACTGCCACATTACTGTAACTCACCCTTCATCTGTAAAGATCAGCTACAGTATAGATTCAGTCATATGGTACAGTGAGATCATTTACTGTATTGGCAACAAACTCCGTTCTAGCACAGAACATCATGACTGTGTCATACTTTACACCTTTTGATAACACTGAATAGATACTATTACAAACATTATGGATTTTATGTCAATTATGTAATTTAGGTAATGTAACTGTATTTTGTAATTGTGGCATCTGTAGCCTGTGTAATTATTTCAGCAACAAGGGTGATTTGAAACATGTATCTTGCATTGTTTGCTATTGAATAAACTGATTGTTAAAAGTACTAAATTGAAAGAAGAACATACTGTTGTGTTTCGGTGATTAAACCAAATGTTCTCATTAAATATCACAATGATCTTGTGTTTTGAAACAGTGATTATGTAGAATGAAAATATGTACAACTAGAATGAAAGCATGAGATCAGGTTTTGAAAGTAGCTGTGTTACAAGTGTGATCAGTTTGGATTTTTGTACTAAGAGTTTTGAAAATATACACCTTAGATGTGAAAATAGTACCAAAGCGAATAAAAAAAACCTGTAAAGTATGATTATGACAATGACACGTGTCCTGACACGTTGCTGAACTCCAGTAGAGTTTAGAATATCTCTAAATGCCAATCCCAGTGCGTCTTTTCTCATTATCTACATGGATATTAAAATCACCAACAATAAGGACTTCATCCGCAGCCAGTACTAACTGATATTTATATGATTTATGAATCATCACCTTATACACACGTTAATTTAGGTTACTGAAGTCTTGGTAACCATAAGTTAATTAAATTCATTCAAATATGTACACATCCATTATTAATCTTATGCCTAATATGATGAAAATGGCTTTGTTAATGTTTCTTGTCCTCTAACAATGACAGTAACTAATTTTTACATTACATGAATCATATAAATTATAGGCCTATTTTCAATTCAAAATGGCTAAAATAAACAAAAGTTTATTAGTTTGCCTGATTATTTTTGTCAGTCGTTTAAAATTTCTATCCAAAAACATGTCAAATATGAAATTTTTAGTTTAGCTACTTACGTCTTATCTCACACTTTATGACCATTAGCTGAAGCGTCGCACTGGAATTCGTGCTCAGCAGCTTCTGTGAACATAATGCCCGCCTACTGTGATTTGATTGGTCATCTTCAATATTTTGTCATTGACGAGTGGTGACAGATGGCTGAGGCTGAAGCATGTGTGAATTCATGCCAACATTATTGGCTGACGGCAGTCTGATGATGTTACATGGAGTGGCTGAGCATGCAACAGGGTTTCTGCATTACACATCATCAGATTTGAATTCTTTGAAGGAAGACGCGCAGGCATGCCCGAAGCATGGCAACACGACGCAACATCTATTAACATCACGGCGATAACAAACACTTCTCTCTTCAAAGTGCTCTGTTACTGAAAGACCTTTGCCGCTGAACCCCTAAAGAAGAACTTCCTGTTAGTCAGGATTCCTAGGAAAATGAGCTGACATATATCCGTCAAGCTACTACCTCCAGTGTACACCGGGGGGAGGAGGCTACTGAGAAAGTGGGGTGCCGTAGCACCTCTCTCAACTACTGTCTGCCAAGTGGCCCTTATCAGATAAAGGTTGCCCATTCCTACAGCTCTAGCAAGGAGGCGTAGACTTCTACCTCTGGCCAAAGTGCTGGTGGAGAGAACAGAGAGTCGGCCACTAACGGCGACAATGTAAATTTTTTTATGCTCTGTCACTCCATTATTCCCTGCTAACCATTAGGAAACATGTTAACATAGTTCCACCAAAATGTTCACGTTATAACCTCCAGTACCATGCTGGAGGGGTGACAGAAGAGGGAGTGGCTCACAGACTTATATGCAGGGCAGTGGAGGAAGCGAATTATCAAAAACATCCACCTCATCTCTCTTTGCACATTTAATTCCTCAGAACTAGACATGCCACATAATTTGCTCTCAGTCTGGTCGGAAGTGAACGCAGAGCAGGTTTCCTGAGCCGACATGAGAGCAATGTTTTTTACTAAATCTCCATGTTGGATCGGAAAATTTTGCAAAGTAAGCTTACATATCCAAAAATGGGACTTAAGAGCAATGGAGTTATCAGGTGTAATGACTGAGACAAATCAGACACAATTATTTTTATATTTAACAAATAATTGTTTAAAACTCACTTTGGGGTCTGTCTCCCATCCCCCAAGAAGACCAGTCTGTACAGGGGGCCTCAGTTACAAGTTTTATTGCGCCGAAGTATGTGGGTTGCCACATGGAAGAGCAGAGACAAAGAGACACATAGTCCTCAAAACAGACTTTCCTGCATTAATTTATAGATGAACCAATCTATAAATGAACATGCATCCCATGACATTATTATAACTGTCTTGCAAACTATTATGTGCATGATATCTGTTTTATGCATATTTTATGATAAGAACCAATGGTTAACGTAAACCAACCTATACCAAGTTTGGTGTCTACGAGTTTGTATTTTGAAGATTTAAATGATTGTGTATATGATATATTGATTCCTGTGCAACATATCAGTATTACAAGAATCTTTAATAGTTTCTTCAAAACAACTCAGCCAGTTTAATCACGCTCAAAGATAAGAGCCATAAACTCCCCCAAAAAGGAAGTTCCCGCTACAGACATTTCACTTTGCTCATTGGTTAGGTCCACCCGAAGAGGTGTGGCTCCTCCCAGACCTTAAGAGGAGACGCACAACTCCGCTTCTGTCTCTTGCTTCTTTTGGACGAACTGAAGAGAACCCCTTTGCTGGCCTCTTCAGGCCAAGGCCTGTGGACCTGCAAGGCCTGTAGTCCTAAACCTGCACCCCAGCCATGTGCTCATCTTTCCTACTACAAGAGTCAAATTAACAGCTTAAGTTGTTTCATATTTCTTCATCCAGCACAGAAGATATTGATTACGACTTCGGACCAAACCATCAAGGATTTCTCCTCAGCCTGCAGACCCGATGCTCCTCAACAGAGTTGAGGAGCAAGTATCGTGCATTTGAACACTAAACAGCGATTTAGTACTAATTTGTGAACCAACTTTGTTAGCAAACGTGCTTTATTACTGAGAAAACTGATGGTCTTTTCCAGATTGTTTTTGACTTTTTCCCATAGCTCCATTTCCTGTCCCACTTCTGGTTCAACTCTATCATTGCTCATTTTTACCTATGTATGTGTGTGATTTGCGTGTATGTTATGTGTTTGTTAGTTTAGTTATGTGTTTGTGATTTAGCTAATAAAACTTGTGCACAATACATATTTGGTTCTGACTGTCTGCAATAGATTGCCTCTTAAATGATCAGATCTTATTACCTGCTCTGTAAATGCTTATTACAAAACACTGGAAATGCTAAGAAAGAATTATTTTTCTGTGGCCATGAAAAATACCATTCTCTTAGAATTAATTAATAATCAATACTGAGTGTTCACAGGATGAACTGATTTATTGATTGTAATTTTAATGTAGCTACATCAAGTTAATCTGATTAACTGATTCAAATATTCATAATTGACCATAATTAATAATCATAATGAGTTATAGATAATTATTAATATTCCCCCTTTAAGTTAATTCGCTACACAGGAGAATTCAAAGAAAGAATACTCACATCAGACTCCTCCCCACGCTCAGCCTACAATCCCCACTACCGATTCCGTCTTGCTGCCCCAGAAGCCGCAGGACCCAAGCTGTGAGATGCAGACGCTTGACTCAAACCCCTCAAACCCCAAGCAGAGGCGTAGCTACTCACAGCGGATACATCGCCATGAATGCATCCAGCTCCCTTGAGAGCCGAATGTGCTTGATTCTCATCCCTTGAGACAAAATCAAGGCAGAACAGAGCCATTATTTTCACACGCACATAGAAAGTGACATCCTGAAGACAACAAAGCTGATGACGTGTAATGCAGGCACTTGACACAGCGTCAAGATCCCTCAAAAGGGAACATCTTGGATACTGATGTAACCTCCATTCCCTGATGGAGGGAACGAGATATGGTGTCGAAATGCTGACACTAGGGGTCGCACTTGGAAACCCCAAACACCTCTGATACTTCAGAAAAGGCCAATGAAAATTGGCTAATGGAATTTGCATGCACCACTTTCCTGGACATACGGATATAAAGGAGGCAGCGTGCACCAAACTCATTCAGATTTGTGCTGTGGAGCTGAGAGTATGTCCCGGCCATTTCAGTGGGCAGTTCAAGGTAACCGAGATGTTCCCCATCTGTCAGTCACTTCAACATTAAGTAGAAATGCTGACACTAGTTATCCCTATGGAAAATGCTACAACACTGGACTGAGCTACGAGGTCGGATGTCGGCAAACATAGTGTGCCGAGTAACAGGTGCACTTGCGACAATGTAACCTACCCAGCTCCCACATAGGACGATCTAGTTCATTCATACCACTCAGTGGTCAAGTCACGTCACCTTTATTTACATAACGCTTTATACAATACACATAGTTTCAAAGCAGCTTTAAAGTGATAACAGGAAAATGATGCATTTTGGCTGTTGTTCAGCCTCAGTTCAGTGTTGATTCAGTTCTGATGTAAAGATCATCAATTATTAAATTAGTTCATTTCATCTAGTTTCAAGCAGTTTTGCAAAAATTATATCGTCCAGCTCAGTTCTGTTGTCATACAACAGTGTCGGTACAGTAAGATAAATAATATTGTTGAACATTAAGTGTCCCCAACTAAGCAAGCCAGAGATGACAGTGGCAAGAAACCCAAACTCCATCAGGTGAGAGAATGGAGAAAAAAAAGGCTCAGTCGGGGGTCCAGTTCTCCTCTGGCCAACAAACGAACATGGTGTCATTATGATTTAAGATTCCCTTTTGCTACCTTTTCTTTTTTTTCCTTTTCTTTTTTCCTTTTTTTTTTTTTTTTTACAGCTGTTGCAGACCAGAGTGCTGAGGAAGCGCTCTTCCTCCCAGGTGGGAGAAAGAACACTACAGAGACCACATTCTGCCCTTGGGAAGTACCACACGTAACTTGGAAACTCACATGGACAAAAAAGTACATGTTATCACCTCAGGGCGTTGTGTGCAAGCGGTACACCCGGCCAGTTGCCCGCAGTTTTACCTGTTCGTACCTGACAACACACACATGACAAAACTGGCTTAACCCTGAGATTATAAAATCTCACAAAGGTTTTAGGTGTCACCTAACCTGTCACGCTGCAGATATCTGTTAGAGAGGCGTCGTTGGCTTATGCCCAGGACGATGCAACACACCTCGTGGAATGTTCTCATACTCCAAGGGGCAAGCACAAATTTGCCATGGTCATGTCCTCGCAGTGAGGGGTAGCGCATGCAAATTCCATTCGCCAATTTTCATTGGCCTTTTCTGAAATATCAGAGGTGTTTGGTGTTCCCAAGCGTGACCTCTAGTGTCAGCATTTCGACACCACGTCGAAGTGACTAACAGATAGGGAACCACCTTTATAAAGCATAAAAACAATATACTGTGTAAAGGGCAGAAAAATGTACAATGACCGTTTTAAGTTACCATTATATACTTATTGATATATTTTAGACCCCTTAACCCTGACCCCCTCAGGAGCAGGACTGGACACCCCTGTAGTAATACCATGATACCTTTTTTAAATAACATTACCATCATTGGTAAACATTTGTAAATGTTGTCCTAGCATTATACCATAGATGGTATATGATATCTAGAATGTGTCTATATTAATGTTAAAATAAATGAATGAATGTTCTTGCAGTACTATGGATCATTACACAGCTGGCATGCTGCTCAGCGGTGCAGGAGATGCTCTGGGTTACAGAAATCAGCTGTGGGAATACAACCAATCCGGCCCTGCCATCCACCAGGTCAGACATGTAACAATTCTGCTGTTAATGAATCTTTGCTAATGAGACATTAATATTTTTAATATTTTGGTCACAATTTATATTAGGTGTCTTTACCATGTACTTGCATCAATATATGTTAGGTACAACATACTTATTGTGTTCATGTTGAAAGTAAAAGTGAAAGTGACATGTGAAGGCCAAGTATGGTAACCCATATTCGGAATTTGTCCTCTACATTTAACCCTTCCAAGTTACTGCACAAACATTAGGAGTAGTGCGTAGTAAACACACACACTGAAAACTATTTACACACCTGGAGCAGTGGGCAGCCATTTTTGATGTGGTGCCCGGGGAGCAATTGGGGGTTAGGTGCTTTGCTCAAGAGCACCTCAGTCATTTCCTTCTGGTAATGAGAATCGAACTCGCAATCTTCAGGTTACCAGTCTGACTCTCTAACGGCCATGACTGTCCCTTTTGAGGGAACTTGTATTTGCAAAACACTTTTTCTGTGTTTGAGGTGGGATATGGGTAAGGTTAGGGACAGGTGTATTTGTTGAGGTGTAAGGAAGGGTCAACAGTGTAATTTGCACAGATGCCACACATCATTAACACAGGTTACATGAGACTCGCAAATGCGTCTCTATTCATCACACTAAACATCTTTTAAGCTCTAAAAGTATCTCATGTTTTCCATTGCTTGTATATTAATACAGTCGCTAGAATGGTTCAAACTGGCAAGCTTTAAAACACATAGGAATGACGAACTGACGAAATCGAAAGTGAATGCATGAGCGAATGATTTCTTATGTTGGCGCGCCCTCTATTGGACGGAACTGCTCCTCTGGAGGCGCATTTTCATCAAACCAATGCAAGTCTATGGGGAAAAAAAATGAACTTTGATAAATTATTATTCGAAAACTATAACTCTGATCTTTCTGAAAAGATATAGCAACTAACTAGACATCAGGGCCCAGGCCTGTGGAGAGTTTGGCCTTGTAGCATTAAAGCTCTAGGAGGAGTAGCAGTCAGAAAATTTAGTCTCAGAAGAAAAATAATAACTAGAAGATAAAGTTTGAAATCAAACTTTGATGTTGGCTTGGCACAAGCCTCGATGGGCAGCCTAAGGAAAAAGACCCAACGCACATGTCTGTTCGGCCAAAAAGAAATAAATAAAGAAAGAAGGAATTTCTTGTATTTAGCGCTGTAACAAAGAATTGTTGTGATGATTGATGGATCTTTCGATTCTTTTATCTCTTTAAGAGGCACTCAAATCACGGCCGCTTTAAGAGGCGCGGCTTGCGAGCTCTGAATGGGTAACATCATATCAGGCGATCAACTAACCTGTTCAATAAACTGTTTAAAACATGCAGTCACCCCATCAATACTGAGATTCTAAATGGTATTAACAAAGATATAATGAATCTTGACAAACTGAGGACGGAATCGAAACTGCCTCGTCTCTCTCTCTCTCTCTCTCTCTCATCTCTTTGATGCGTTCTTGTGCTCGCTTGAATGAGATTCGACATGTATTTTGGACATGATGAAGCGAGAATGGACGAGCTCCGGAGCGCGAGCTTCATTAGAGACGCGAGCCGTCTCTGTGTCACTCAAAAACCGCATACAAACTCAAATGTACCACTTCAATGCGTTCTTGTGATCGAATCTTGTCAAATCGCTGGAATGTTTTATTTAAAAAGGTTAAGAAACACATGTGAATGATGAACATAGGGAAAACGCGTTGCTCTGGGCAGTCCCGTTCAGAGACGGGCAGTCGCGGCCCTTTCTGTCATCAAAACATTTTGCATTTACTAAATGTAACTCTTTAATTCGTTCTTGTGATCGAATCTTGTCAAATCGCTGGAATATTTTATTTAAAAAGGTTAAAAAATGCATGCAAATGACGAACATAGGAAGGACGCGCTGGGCAGTCGAGTTCAGAGACGGGCAGTCGCGGCTCTTTATGTCATCAAAACATCTTACATTTACTAAATGTAACTCTTTAATGCGTTCTTGTGATAGAATCTTGTCGAATCGCTGGAATGTTTTATTTTAAAAGGTTAAAAAACACATGTGAATGACGAACATCATGAGGACAAAAACGAAAGTAAGGGCTCGTCTGCTACAATATGAGCGAACAGAACAGGGATAAACTTACCCATACAAGGTGTAAGACGTGCAAAGCTCCTTCCCATTGTCGCATCCGTTCAGAAATCTGATCTTTCAGTCGTATTTAATCACTTTTCACTCTATATTAACGTTTTCATCGCTCCGTGCAGCTGTCTCTCTGTCTTTCTCTCATCTGCCCGAATGCACGAGCGGCAGCCTCGTGGGCACTTCCTGTTACATGATTACATGTTTTCCATGTTGTATATTAATACAGTCGCTAGAATGGTTCAAATTGGCAAGCTTAAAACACAAGTTAAATGACGAACAGACGAAACAAGATGATTTCTTAACCGGCTTCTTCCAGTGGACGGTACTGCTCCTCTAGAGGGCGCATTCTTGCTCTGTCTATGTAAGTCTATGGAAAAAATTTGATTTTTAAAAAATTAATATTAAAAAAACTGTACATCTGATCTGTCTAAAAAGATATAGCAACTAATTAGACACTAAGTCACTAAGACATTAGACGCCAAGTCTGTGGCGAGTTTGGTGCTTGTAGCATTAAAGCTCTAGGAGGAGTAGCAATCAGAAAAAAGGGGTAAGAAGAATAATAATAAGATGTTTAAGTAGAATATCAGTATGTTGGCTTGTGCCAAGCCAACATAATAATAATAATAATAATAATAATAATAATAAGATTTTTAAGTAGAATATCAATATGTTGGCTTGGCAAGCAGCGATGAAAGGGCTCACCGCCACCCGTTGGCCTTAGGAAAACAGTGAACAGTGGGCGACATGCATGTAAGTGAGTAAATACAGAAGAATTATGACAGTCATTTCAAAGTGCTACACTTCCTGCTGCCAACAGGTGGCGCTTTGACTGTAACTGAATATTGGCATGTAGATGTCTTTAGGCCAGGACTCTTATCACACATGTGAAGTCTGGGGCGGATCGGACATTGTATGCCTGAGTTACAACAGCTTCCTCTTTCATGGCAAAACATGAGACTTTGTCAGGCCGCCACGTACACGCCGTTCTGTGAAAGCTCAAGATCTTTGATATTTATCATCGCTAAGGTCTTAAGATTAGACTGACAACATACAATATTGATCTGGTTAAATCTCTATGAGGAGTTAATCACAGTGTGAAACATATCATTTCCTGTTGCCCACAGGTGGCGCTATAACTGTAACTGAATATTGCCATGTAGATGTCTTCAGGTCAGGACTCTAATAAAACATGTGAAGTTTGGAGCAGATCGGACATTGTATGCCTGAGTTACAACAACTTCCTGTTTCATGGCGAAACATCGAACTTTGTCAGGCCGCCACAGACACGCCCTTCAGTGAAGAGTCAAGATCTTCACAATGTAACGTCACAAAGGCCTTTAGATTAGACTGACCAAATATGACGTTGATCTGATTAAAGCTCTAGGAGGAGTTAGTTAAAGTACAATGTGTGGAAATGACACAATTTTGCTAAGAAAATTAAAAATATCTGACTTCTTGTTTGGTTTTAGATTTTGCTCCAAAAGACTTTATTGTAGGTATTGGGCTGTTACATGTGTACCGAATTTCATACTTGTACGTGAAAGGACTATGTCAAAGTTATTTGAATACAATACATTTACTTTAGCAGCTGGTGCCCTTATGATCACAAACCACAACAGCAACAAATATATTGATCTGAAATATAGTACATTCATTTTAAATTCATCCAGGTTCAATTACCAAACATACAATCTTAATTTAATTTAAATCAAACAATGATTTTACAAGATATAAGCCATTGTCTGTTTCCCTTTTTTGTCCATACTTTAAACCCTGGCTATGGCAACACCATTCGAGATATCCTATAATCGTTCACAATTTAGCATCTTCAGTATCTTGTCATCATGTTCAGAAAGTTTGGTGGCGATTGCATGAATCCCCTAAGAGAAGTAGTTAAAATTTCAGAGCTTGTTTATTAAAAAAATCCACATTAAAACCAAAATAGCTGACTTCCTGTTGGTCGGAGCTAATGAGTGTAAATTAGAATATTGTCCGGCTTGATGAGAACATTACATGTACCGAGTTTGGTGACTGTAGGTAAAATTAACTCCCACACTTTTGTCAAAAGGTGGCCCTATAGAGGCCCTTCTTCCTGCCCGTTTATACGGTTTTGCCCATGTCTACTGGACAACACCGCTGGTGTGTGTGCCGAGTTTAACTATAACTATAACTGTTGAGCTGGCGTATAACTTAGAGCAAGAAAGTTGTTCTGCCCGATGAGGTCTATATGTGTACCGAGTTTCACACTAATACGTGCGTGTTTGATATATGGACCAAGTTTTCGGACCCCGTTCAAGGGGGCGCTGTCGAGAGTCTCAATATGTCAAAGCATTGCAGAGATACAGACTTAACAGTCATTTTGGCATCAAGCCTCTAATTTGTTGCTGCGGTATACGAAAACGGTTTTGTCTATCAACACGAAATCCATAACTTTTTACAGGCATCGTCTGAAGATGATACAGTACGATTTTAGTGAAAATTGAACCAATGGTCTAGGAGGAGATTGAAAAAGTATGATTTTAAAGAAAATCAAAGTGGTGGAGAGGAAGTTTTGCTGACTTTGGCAAAATTAGCATCAATGTTCTCATCATGACCCACGGAATCTAATAAGACCAGTCTCATTACAATAGGCCACATCTATATAAAGCTATTAGCATTTTTTTTTATTTCATTATAAAATTTGACCACAAGGAGGCGCTATCTCAAAACCCGTTGTGTACCTTCAGAGCATGTTGCCTACGGCACATCCTGAGTTTCATAATGGTACATCAATGCATTCATATAATATAGAATTTTATATCATAATACTGTATTGTAGTTAATGGCAATTTCATGTTTTGTTCAATTATAGCACCACCAAGAGGCACAATCCCACCAATTTATTTGTGTGTCCTCAGGGTGACCCCATACATGTATGTGTCAAATTTGGTGCAAATATCTTATTTCGTTTTGGAGTTATAGACATTTATATGTATGAAATCATAAAAAATGACCCATGGACGACTTTGTTTTGATTTTTTTGCCACTTCCTATCAAAATTTTGACATTTGGGCTGTGGCATTTAGTTAACCAGCTTAGGTTTCGTGTTTCCTACGCTGATTTCGTCTCGATCGGACTAACGGTTTTGAAGATATTCGCAATCGTTTTTTAAGCGCTAAATCACCACGCTGCACAAACCGTAAGTCAAAACCTAGCATGTTTGGTATCGTTGGACTTGGCAAGGATTCAGGAGTCTAAGGATATGACTCCCATGAAAATAAGTCAACCAGATCAAAAGTTATAAGCATATGAATAAAAAATTTCTCCACTAGGTGCCGCTGGTCCGAAACTTCTCAGGCTCCTTCAGGGCATTGTGCTGATGACCCATACCGAGTTTCGTAACGATACGCTAATGCGTTCATAAAATGCGGCATTTTAGCACAAAATTCAAAATGGCCGACGGCCAAAATGGCCAATATGGGAAAATTAGATATCATTCGACTCGGCATGATGCCCCGAATCCAACGAGACCAAATTTATGATTTTTGGACAAACTCATCAGAAGTTATAAGCAAAAATAGCCATTTTTCGTATCTCCGGACCGGTAGGTGGCGCTGTGCCGAAACGCTGCATGATGCCTCAGGTCATGCTTGTGATGACATGTACCAAGTTTGGTCTGAATACGATAAAGCGTTGCAGAGATACAGTATTATGTCTATTTTCTCAAGTGCTACATAAAATTTGTTCGCGTGTTTTTCGAAAACGGTTTGAGAAATCAACTTGAATTCCATAACTTTTTGTTGGCATGGTCTGAAAATGATCTGGTTCAATTTCGTGAAAATTGGAGTAACGGCCTAGGAGGAGTTCGAAAAAGTAGGTTTTTCAGAAAATTCAAAATGGCGGAAAAATTTTCATGACGGAAAATGACGTCATAGGGTGTTATGGACACAGTTCAGACTTTCCTCTAACTGTGTGCCAAATTTCACAACTTTTTACCATACGGTTCTATGGTCTGCCATAGACTTCCAGAGCGGAAGAAGAAGAATAATCGAAAATAAAAAGAACGCCAACAGATACAATAGGTGCCTACGCACCTTCGGTGCTTGGCCCCTAATAATCCTAAAGAAAACAATAGGGCCTTCACCTTCGGCTTGGGCCCTAATAAGAATAATCCTAAAGAAAACAATAGGGCCTCCGCCTTCGGCTTGGGCCCTAATAATAATAATCCTGAAGAAAACAATAGGGCCTTCGCCTTCAGCTTGGGCCCTAATAATAATAACAAACGGAGCAATTCCAATAGGGTCATCACACCATTGGTGCTCAGGCCCTAATAATAAACCATAAGAGGTGTTATATCCATCCTGACTCACTTTTAATTGTTTGACACATTGCAAACCAATCACATCCGCAGACAGAGTTGGGCCGGCCCACAGCAATACTGGAAACAAACTCATTTTCAGTTTAGCAACTGGACTGCTTGCATCTCAACTCAACTGGTAAGTTCTCTTAAAAATACTATTTCAACTGCTTTACTTAACATCAGTACTATTTCAACTGTTTTATTTAACATCAGCACTTTTTTAAGCTGGAAAACAACCATCTCTTAGTTAAAGATCTCTTAAAACTTTAAAATGCTATTTTATCTTATTGCATAAAATTACTATTTCAGTTTATTTCATTTTTTCATATAAAAACAATTTCATATGCTTTATTTATTACTATAGCATCTTATTTCATCTGTTTCATTTATCAACAGTGGTTCTTATTTATTAATCTCATTTGTATTGTTTCATTCACAGACATTATGGCTGGATGCCGTCGCACATGAGCCGGAATGCGGATATCAGACCTCAAACAACCGTGTCAAAGTTCAAAACGGTCAATCATCAAATCGTACCACCTGTATAAACATTCCCACACCATTTCACACCCAGTGTAATCGTCAAATTGCCCCCAACTGTATAGACATACCCATCTCACTTCCTGATCATAAAAACATATGACCCTCATAAACACAGTCCGGAAACGGAAGAGCAAAGGTCACACCTGTCATATGTCATAAATCAAAGGGTAATAAATCATTTTGACAGCCAGTGTATCATATCACCTGTTGGAAATCTCAGAAGCGAAGACCAGGAGACTTGGATGTATCATCAGCAGGATTCTTTATTGAGAACACATGTTGTCGGTAGATGCAGTCATCAAGTCTAACTAAGGCAGTGTACATTGAAGTTTATATACATTTTAGGGGGCAGTGCTTAGGGATAGAGACAAAGCACCTGGGAGACGACCTTAAACAAAGCATGCAAATGAAGTATTCAGGTATAGGAACCCGCCCCAGACTCTAGAGTGTCGCAAGTCCCAATTCAATCAGCATAACTATTCAAAGAAAGGGACAGGGGCTCCAAGAGCCATTAATGACAAAAGGTGAGAATCTCAGTAATCTGACTCATTAGACATACAATAAAGAGAACAGGAACTGGCAGAAAACTCTTGCTGGAAACTTTGCTAAACAGAATCATTCATCTGATGTCATCTTTACCTTAAAATGCTAAATACAATGTACTTCACCTTAGTATTTCATGTGATGTTATGTCAGGATGTAGGATCAGCAGATCTTAAACAGATTCTTAAATTTGTAATCCCGCACACTACTAAAATGATTTGAATAAACTGCACAAAAAATTAAATAAAAATACCAGGAATGTATAGGACAGCACATTTTGTTTTCAAGAGGGTCAAGAACACACATACAATCATATATATGAGTGATGCAGATACTGATATTTGCATGTAAGGCCAAGCCATTTTCGACTTGACACAGGTCCACTGCAATCTTCACAAGAATCCAAACTAGAGATAACAGCACTGTGAACTTCATGGTGGCACTATAACAAAAAAGTTTTAGTAAATCAACTTCATATGTTGAACATAGCACAACTTTCATTCCAAAGTGTGATGTGAACGGACCTTAATTGTTTACTTCTCTTTGATCGAAAGTCACTGCAGTTATTGCTGCACTGAAAGCATGTCCCGACTGAAAAGTGTGCATATTGGGTCTAAACCTTATCCACAATAAAATAGCTGAAAGATACCTAAAGCAACATCTTTTCATCAAATGTGTAAAAACATGACTGTCCTCATAGGGGATGACTGTTCTTACATTTCAGGTCAGAGTCATGCCCATCCCCCAACACACAAGTGTGTCAGTGTCAAAGAGAAGTAAACAATTAAGGAAGTAAACAAATTAAGTAAACAATTAAAGTAAGCTTACTTACTTTCTCGTTCACTGATAAGGAAGGATTCACACTGCATTCAGTCACAGTCACTGATGTCTCGTCACACAATTCCTGTAATTGTGAGAAAGACAGGAACAAAACTGAGGCAAGGATGTTTGCCAGATTGCCACCACAACCAATACTAGTATCACCATGCACAAAGCAGACATAAAAACATGTATACATGCAGATCTTGTCTATAAAGTAATACAAATCACATACCAGTTACATTATAAAGGTCAATGTACCACTTAATTTCCAGTCAAAGCTGAATCTCCTGTCTTTGCAACTGTCTTTAAAGCCCGGGATACACTGCACGATTTTTGGCTGTCCCAGACAAAAGATTGCCATCGTGAAACAATCGTGGCGATTTGTGTGATCGTGGCTCTTAATTGGTGGTCCTATGTCGTACAGTGAGAGAGGTTCAAAGATAGCCTACGATAGTTTTCTGACAGTGTCAGAAATTCAGCATGATCATCGCACAGTGTGTTTGCTGCTACGACCTACGTCTACTGACCAGCCAATAAAAATGCGACATGAAATCCAAGCGACATGGCGCTAAAACTTAAAACTGCTTACCTCAAGCTCTTTTCCCTTCTTCTTTTGCCGCTTCCTTTTTATTTTCAGCACACATAAAAATTACAACTGCCAAAGTGTGATTCAACATGGTATTTTTGTTAACCACTAGCGCATGCTGATGACGTTTTATTCTTCTATAGAAACTTGCATCGTAGCCTACGAGTCAATAGGTGTCATCATAGTACAGTTTACATGCATGTCGTGCCCGAGTTCAATTGGATCCATGTCGCACAGTGTGATTTGTAATGATCTTAAAGGATTGCAAAAATCATGCAGTGTATCCCGGGCTTAATTTGTCTTTACAGGTCATCTGAAATCAGACAGAGCAATTGGATGCTGTTAGAAAGTGTGCATATTGGGTCTTAACCTTATCCACAATAAAAAAGCTGACACATACCAAAAGCAACATATCTTTTCATCAAACCCTAACCCTAACATGATGGTCCTCATAGGGGAGGACTGTCCTTACATTTCAGGTCAGAGTCATGCCCATCCCCCAACACACAAGTGATGAAAATGAATGAACAGAGCGAGGTACATTTTAATCAAAGTTGCGACGTCACAACAATGTCTTTAAGACAACGGTCCGCATAAAACAGCCTAGTATGATGCCCAACTATCCTACACTTAAAAGACTAGTTCACTTCAAGCCATCCTAGGTGTATATGACTTTCTTGTTTCTGACGAAGACAATCGGAGAAATATTAATAAATATCCTGACGCATCTGAGCTTTATAATGGCAGTGATAGGGTTCAATGAGTATGAGCTGAACAAAGTGCTCTCATCCACATCCATCCATCATAAACGTGTACTCCACACGGAGTGTTAATAAAGGCCTTCTGAAGTGAAGCGATGTGTTTGTGTAAAACAATATCCATATTTAAACAAGTTATGAAGTCGAATATCGAGCCTTCCATATTCAATGTACGCAGAAAGTGTAAACCTCTTGCAGTTCACAAAGCTACGTCATGCGCCTTCCCTATTAAACTTACGGAAAAAATGTAATTGACGCGACGCCAGTTTACACTTTCTTCCTAACCAGTATATGGAAGGCAGTCTGGCGGAAGCTCGATATTTGACTTCATAACTTGTTAAATATGGATATTTATTTTACACAAACACATCGCTTCACTTCAGAAGGCCTTTATTAACACTCCGGAGCAGTGTGGAGCATAAATTCATGATGGATGGATGTGGATGGAAGCACTTTGTTCAGCTCATTGTAACGTCTGGACCAATCAGATACACAATTATTCATTATATTTAATGAATTATCCAGAAACTCACTCCCTCAAAGTTCTGTGAACCCATCCCCCTAAAACTGTAACTAGCATCCTAAACATAGCTAACACACAGGCAGAACTAGGTGTCCTGTTACAGGACACAGGAAAACTGATAAGAACTTTTTTTACGATCAGAAAGAATTTTGCAGAGACTAGTGACTCTAACTTCATTCTTTCTGAGAAGGAAAAATAAGCCCTCTTAATCCTATATATTCTATATATAACCACTTGAGAAATGTATAAACATGTATCTAATTTTCCCATCTCCTGACTTTCCTTTTATAGGGTTTATTCTATGTATTAATTCTCTTTTAAACTATTTTGGTATTAATGTTTCGGAGTTGAAAATTTATGGTTAACTAAAATCACATGGGTAGCATGTTTGGTATCTACGGACTCCAACTTCCGTTTCCTATTTGTTAATTAATGTTACATGTTTCTCACTCTGTGACACATTAGTATTATAACAATCTAGAAGGTTCTTCTCTCATACATCCAATCCAATGTCTTATGCTAATATCTTGCTAGAGAACAAAGACTCGTAAAAAAGTTCCCTCCGAGGGAACAACTCCTTATTGGCTCAGACACCTCAAGAGGGTGTGACATCTTCATTTTAAAATCACTGATCACAAGATCACAGACTCTCTTTTCCTGTACTGAAAAATGCTGATGTGAAGATGATGCTAAGAAGCTAGAAGCTTCTAAGGAACCCCAAGCTTGTGCCAGGCTTCGGCCTAGACCTTCCATTCACCAAAGATCCTCTGAATCCAACTGGTTCTCTTTC
Organism: Mylopharyngodon piceus; assembly: GCA_039654765.1. Taxonomy (NCBI): domain Eukaryota; kingdom Metazoa; phylum Chordata; class Actinopteri; order Cypriniformes; family Xenocyprididae; genus Mylopharyngodon; species Mylopharyngodon piceus. The sequence goes on from CM077451.1 coordinate 1,611,879, forward strand.
AAGACAATATCAGCAAAGATTCAACGGGAGCCTCCACAAATTGCATCAGGACAGTTTTAATTCAAATTGGCGAGACATGCAAGTGTCAAACTTAGTCTCATTATTTGATACATTGAGTATCCTTACCCCTTTTAAAGAAGGGCCTGTTAAAACTAAACTGATGGTTTGCTCAAGGCTGTTGATCTGCTGAATTTCAAACAATGCTGTAACTTCTTGCTTTCCTGTATTCTGCTTCAGCTCTATCTTTCTCTTGGTAAACTATGCATGTATGTGTGTGAATGTTAGAGTAGTTTAAGTGTTTAGTCTAGTTAATAAAGTCTTATTCATGTCACACGTAAAGTTGTCCGTGTTTCATGCTCATACTGGAGTCCCTATTCATGCAGATCCTGACTACATGCTCTGAGTAGTACTGTACATAAGATTGTTATTTCCCATAACCTGGAAATGAACATTTCTTAGAATTAATAAACAATTAACACTGAGTGTTCATTGGCCAAACAGGTTAATTGATTGTAATATTAATTTTATTACATTAAGTTAATTTTATTAACTGATCCAAATATTTATAATTGATTATAACTAGTTATGATTATTTATCATATTTATTTTGAGCTAATTTGCTACATCATACTCATTGAACCCTATCACTGCCATTATAAAGCTCGGATGCGTCAGGATATTTATTAATATTTCCGCAATTATGTTCATCAAAAGAAGAAAGTCATATACACCTAGGATGGCTTGAGGGTGAGTAAAGATTGGGCTAATTTTCATTTCAAAGTGAACTAATCCTTTAACATTGTCAGTGTCAAAGAGAAGTAAACAATTAAGGAACATATGCTCACTTACTTTCTCGTTTACTGATGAGGAAGGATTCACACTGCATTCAGTCACAGTCACTGATGTCTCGTCACACAATTCCTGTAATTGTGAGAAAGACAGGTACAAAACTGAGGCAAAAATGTTTGCCAGATTGCCACCACAACCCATACTAGTATCAACCAAAGTCTAAGTATCTACTGTCACTTTCATGGCTATGCCGTGCACAAAGCAGACATAAAAACATGTATACATGCAGATCTTGTCTATACAGTAATACAAATCACATACCAGTTACATTATAAAGGTCAACGTACCATTTCATTTCCAGTCAAAGCTGAATCTCCTTTCTTTGCAGCTGTCCTTGATTTGTCTTTACAGGTCATCTGAAATCAGACAGAGCTATTGTATGCTGTTAGAAAGTGTGCATATTGGGTCTTAACCTTATCCACAATAAAAAAGCTGACACATACCCAAAGCAACATATCTTTTCATCAAACCCTAACCCTAACCCTAACACGACGGTCCTCATAGGGGAGGACTGTCCTTACATTTCAGGTCAGAGTCATGCCCATCCCCCAACACACAAGTGATGAAAATGAATGAACAGAGCGAGGTACATTTTACTCAAAGGTGAGACGTCACAACAACGTCTTTAAGACAACAGTCCACGTAAAGCAGCCTAGTATGATGCCCAACTATCCTACACTTAACACTGTCAGTGTCAAAGAAAAGGAAACATTTAAGGAACATAATCACTTACTCACTTACTTTCTCATTCACTGATGAGGAAGGATTCACACTGCATTCAGTCACAGTCACTGATGTCTCGTCACACAATTCTTGTAATTGTGAGAAAGACAGGTACAAAACTGAGGCAAGGATGTTTGCCAGATGGCCACCACAACCAATACTAGTATCAAGCAAAGTATTTTTTTTGAACAAATACATGAAATGCAGAACAGAGTGAAACATGGTTGACTTTCAGTAATAAAATAAATAAATAAATAAAGTCTTCAAGAAACTTACCCTTAAACGCCAAGGCCATGAGGAATCCCCATAGTTGTATGTGACCTCCTCATCTGGAAAGATATCTCTTATACTAAACAGGCACAGGTGTGGTCTTCCATCAACAATTATTGTCCTGACTTTGCAATTTGGATTTCTGTGATCATCATTCACCAGTCATCCAAGTGAACTGTCCTCTTTTGTTGCATCTATGCTGTGAGAAAAATAATGCAGTAAGAAACTTAAAACATTCCTAACTGAAACATAAGGTTCTAACTGAACAATATATATTTTTGGGGTTAGGCTGTCACATTGTGACAGTTAACTTCCCTTCCTAAGAATTTAAAAGGTGAGATGATCCACTTAAGGTCAAAAATAATACCTCCCTAGGAATCACCCTGCTAAACAATTACCATGTTATTGATTATCACTAACTTATAAGTTCCTATTGTTATTTGTTTTTGTCAGACTTAGGACTCAGGACTACCCTGGCTGGTATTGGGGAGTTGGGCTCTACGGGCGTCTGCATGTTGCTTGTGTCTCCGAACTGCCTGCTGGAGATGGATATGGGCTGAGTCCCACACTCTCTCGCTCTGCTGGAACCAGTGGTTGACAGCTGGAACCTCGGAGGGCTCACCCGACCAGGGGAAGAGAGGAGGTTGGTAGCCCAGGATGCACTGGAATGGGGTGAGCCCTGTGGTGTATTGCCGGAGGGAATTCTGGGCATATTCGGCCCAGGGCAGGAACTGGCTCCAGCTGTCCTGGTTCCGGTGGCAGTATAACCACAGGTATCTCCCGATCTCCTGGATCTTCCGCTCAGTCTGGCCGTTGGTCTGGGGATGGTATCCGGAGGATAGGCTGACGGACACACCTAGGAGCTTGAAAAAGGCCTTCCAGACTCTGGAGATGAACTGTGGGCCCTGATCTGAGACGATATCTTTGGGAATGCCAAAGTGACAGAATACATTGTGGAAAAGAGCTTCGGTGGCTTCCAGAGCTGAGGGAAGACCCTTGAGGGGTATGAGTTTGACGGCTTTAGAGAATAGGTCCACTATGACGAACACACAGGTAAAGTTGTTAGATGCTGGTAGGTCTGTGATGAAATCGATTCCTAAGTGGCTCCACGGACGATGAGGTATGGGTAGAGGTAGTAGCTTGCCTTCGGGTAGCCTCCTAGGAGTGTCAGCAACGGCACAGACTGAGTAGTGTTGACGCAAAAGCGAGAGGGTACGTAAACTGCCTGGGTGTCCAGAGCCCGGAGACGAGTGAGCTAAGTCCATGAGGGGCTGGCGTTGGGCTGGTGGAACATAGAGGAGCCCCTCTGGACCTCCCGGCGGAGCAGGTTCAGAGGCGTTAGCTTGGGTTTTGCGCTGGTTGATGTCCCACTGGATGGGGCTGACAAGCATGGCTGGAGGGAGAATCGGTTCGGGGTCGGGATTGTCTGGCTCGGGTTGATATAGTCGTGACAAGGCGTGTGCTTTGCAATTCTTGGTTCCAGGACGGTAGGAAACTTTAAAGTCAAACCTCGTGAAGAAGAGAGCCCAGCGAGCTTGGCGAGGATTCAGTCGTTTGGCTTCTCGAAGGTACTCCAGATTCCAGTGGTCGGTGATGACTTCAAAGGGATGATTAGCTCCCTCCAGCCAGTGTCTCCATTCCTCCAAAGCTAACTTGATGGCCAGTAGTTCTCTGTTCCCGATGTCGTAGTTTTGCTCCGCCGGGGATAGCTTTTTGGAGAAAAAGGCACATGGATGGAGTCATGGGAGATCACCCTGCCGCTGAGACAACACCGCCCCGACCCCTGTAGAGGAGGCGTCCACCTCGATGACAAACGGAATCTCTGGATTCGGATGGACGAGGATCGGGACGGTGAGGAAAGCTTCTTGGAGATGTTGAAAGGCTTCTTGGGCAGATGGAGTCCAGGACAGAGACTTGGGCCGGCCCTTGAGGAGTGACGAGAGGGGTGCACTGAGGAGACTGTAATTGTGAATGAAGCGTCAGTAGAAGTTAGCAAAGCCCAGGAATCGCTGTAACTCTTTGATGGTTGAAGGGAGTGGCCAATTGCGGATGGTTTCCACCTTCCTCTGGTCCATCTGGATTCCATGCTGGTCAATGATGTATCCTAGGAACTGGACCGAGGTGGTGTGGAACTCACACTTCTCCAGCTTGAGGTAAAGGTGGTGTTGGCGTAACTTCTCAAGGACCTGGGAAACGTGGTGGCGATGTTCGGCCAGGTTTCGGGAGTAGATGAGGATATTGTCGATGTAGACTATCATGAACCATTGGAGGTACTCCCGGAACACCTCATTCATGTAGTTCTGGAAGATGGAGGGAGAGTTGGACAGGCCATACGGCATGACCCGATATTCGTAGTGGCCAGATGGTGTGATGAAGGCAGTCTTCCACTCATCCCCCCGTCGAATGCGAATGAGGTTGTACGCACTCCGCAGGTCCAGCTTGGAGAAGATACGAGCTCCACGTAGCTGTTCCAGGGCAGCTGGGACCAGAGGAAGGGGATAGCTGAACTTCACCGTCTGGGAGTTGAGGTGGCGGTAATCGATGCAAGGCCTCAAGCCTCCGTCCTTCTTGGCCACGAAGAAGAAGCTTGAAGCGGCAGGGGATGTAGATGGTCGAATGAACCGTTGTTTAAGGGCTTCCTGGACGTACTCCTCCATGGCCTTTTGTTCCGGGATGGACAATGGGTAAACTCTACCCTTGGGTAGAGTAGCCCCAGGCAGCAGGTTGATAGCACAGTCCCATGGCCGGTGAGGTGGTAGTTGCGTTGCCAATCGCTTGCTGAACACATCCTGGAATGCCCGGTATTCAGGAGGGATTTCAGTTTTCAGATCCGTCTCAGGACTTTCAATAGATGTGGAGAGAACAGGAAGAACTTCGGAGTTGTAGGAAGAGGAGGATTGGAACTTCACCGGAGGTTTCTTGATAGAAGATAAACAGTTAGAGAAACAATCATCGCTCCACTTAAGGATCTCACCAGTGTTCCACTGTACTTGTGGTTGGTGTTGATTTAACCACGGGCGTCCCAGGATGATGTCAGCGGTGGATTCTTCCAGCACCATGAACGTTATATCCTCAGAGTGTAGGCAGCCGATGTGGAGCATCAGTGTGGGGGAGAAATGTCTGATGCGACCACACCCCAGCGGCTTTCCCTGGATGGTTTGTATTTGAAGATCCTGCTAGCATCGCTTACGGCGTACATTCAGTTTCTGGAGAACCTTGTTACTGATGAAATTCCCTGCTGCACCGGAGTCGAGGAGGGCTTGGGCTGAAACACAGGTATGAGGATTAAGGACATGGACAGTGGTTCTGGTAAGAGGGGCAGTGTGAGCAGGTAACTGGATGGTACTCACCGCGGGACGTGGTGGTCGGACGGGACAGGCTGTGATGAAATGATCCTCTCCCCCACAATACAGGCATAGATGTAGTTGTATTCTTCTCTGACGCTCCGCTCGGGTGAGACGATATGAGTCCACTTGCATTTGTTCTGGTGCTGGAAGAGTGACAGATGGTGTGGTGGGCAGAGGATTGACAGTGGGCACAGAAACCGAACACGCTGAAAAACGTTGAGCCACTCGAGTGGTCTTTTGAATCAGATTCTCCAATCCCATTGAGTCATCGTACACAACCATTAACTGCTTTACTTGAGGATGAAGTCCCTGGCGGAAAGCTGTAATCAGCGCCACCTCGTTCCACCCACTAGCAGCCGCTAGTGTACGAAATCGGAGCGCATACATACTCACAGTTTCTTCACCTTGGCGGAGATTGAATAGTTGGTCATGCAAGGAGAGATCGGCGGTATTCTGTCCGAATACTTCCCTGAAGTGACTGAAGAATTCGTTAGTGGTGGCGGTGACTGGCGCGTTTGATTCCCAGATGGGTTGAGCCCACTGTAATGCTCGTCCAGAAAGCAAGGAAATGATGAATTCATATTATATACTATTCATATTATATACTATCCTCGGCAGAAGTACATCCATCGCGGGTCACGACGGAATTATATCTATGATGACACAGGTCCAATACGATCGTTTTGGTCATCCACCTCGCATCCATCAAAGAAATCAAGACGGACTGTTGACCACAGTGTGTTAGCCAACATAGCCAGGACAACTAGTACCAAATCCGGTATGAACGATCTAACTTTTGGTTTATTCAACATTCACTCGTTAACAAACAAAGGACCTCTTATTTATGATCTCCTGAATGATAACAAGTTTGATTTCCTCTGTTTGACTGAAACTTGTTAACAACCTCATGATTTCTCACAGCTTATTCAAACGGTTCCTCCCGGCTTTGTTTACACCTGTCAACCCCGTGCCTCTGGCCGAGGAGGAGGGCTTGCCATACTTTATAATGAGAAGTGGAAAGTCTCTCCCATAACTGTGCCTTTGTATGAATCATTTGAGTCCACTGTTTTACAAATTAACGGGTCCTACTGTTCCTACTGTTGTAGCTACTGTTTATCGTCCACCCAGGAGCAATACAATTTTTTTAAATGATTTTTCTGTATTTTTAACTTTACTGTGTTCCGCATCTCACAATGTTGTTATATTGGGCGATTTTAATATACACATGGATAATGCCAATAACATTCTCACCAGAGATTTTATATCATGTCTTGATAGTCTTGGAATACAACAATTTGTTGATTTTCCAACCTACTATAAAGGTCACATTCTTGACCTTATTTGCTGCTCTGGTGTAACCCCTTCTAACTGTCTTGCATCAGACTTGCCCATATCAGATCACAAGTTAATATCATTCAGTGCTAACTTAATGGTAGAAAAAAATCAACATGGGTCGTTCCATCTCATTTCGGAATGTTAAGAACATTGATCTATCTACTCTTTCTGATGGACTTGATAATTTCTTCATGAGAGATGTCTTTTCTACTCTGGATGACTTGGTTTCCCATTATAATGAGGGACTGCATAGTGTGTTTGATACGCTTGCACCTTTAAAAACTTGGACTGTATATTTTTCTCATTCTGCACCTTGGTTTACACCTGAACTGAGGCAACTTAAAACTAAGGGACGTCGCTTGGAACGTCTATGCATTAAACCTGGACTTAATGTTCATAAAGAGATGTATGCAGATCACATGCTCTCCTACACGAATGCTCTTTTGACCGCTAAATCTGATTACTATTCTACTAT